>SKCR01022954.1:0-117752 GCA_019454045.1 Zanthoxylum bungeanum | reverse complement strand
TCATATTGTTGAACATCTACATTAGGTTGTGGACATATTCTTCATTTTTATGAATGACAGAGTTCTTTGCTTCTTATTTTGAATACCTTTTGCCTTAATTGCTTAGCTGGGATTCTTATATCATCTTCTTTGAAATCTATTATATTTCAGGGAATGCCCTAATGAGTGCAGAGAAGCTGTACAATCTTTGTTGCATGCTACAGCAAGAATTGCCGACATGCCGGAACTACGTGAACTCAGAACTGTATTTATTGAGAGATACGGGAATTCTCTTGAACCTTTTCTCAATAAAGATGTGAGAATCCATAACTTCAATCCAGCAGTTAGATCTCTTTCTGCTTCGGATCTTGTTTTTAGCACTGACTTGCTAATTGTTGTTATGTAGTTTGCTGAGAAGTTCAGGTCAGGCACTCCCACAAAGGAGAAGAAGCTTCAGTTACTGCAAGATATAGCAGAAGAATACTCCATACAGTTTGATCCTGTGTCTTTGGAACGGAAAATATTTAAACCAGCACCACCTGCACAAGTAAGTTTCCCTGTCTGTGACATAAATTAGTCGATCTTTGTATCAACTTGAAATCGGGGAGTATAAACCGGAGCTGTGCCTGCTTTAGTTCCCAGTCTTATCTATGATTGAAGGCATATTAACACTAAGATATAGCTTTTAGACAAAGTAATGTAAGTGTAATAAATTAAGTTTGTTGAGTACAATTTTGATGTTCAAGTTTCATTCATCTCCAGTTCTGCTTGGATACTCAATGCTGTAACATACACTTGCAACATGGATGAATATTCTGCAGGAAAAGCCTAACCGCAGATCTTTGAATGACGCAGAAGATGATGGATACTACCGGCACAAAAGAAAGGATGATGCTTTGCCAGAAAGAGTTGGCCACAATAGGGGGACCAACATAAGTAACTCGAGGGAGCATGATGTTTCAAAAAGAAATGAAAAGGACTTGAGGTATCGTGGAAAGATGGGTGTCCCTGATGATAGATACAATATACCTTGTAGTAGTGAAGAAGAAGTACTTGCCAACAAAAGAAACAACACTAGCCAAGATAACCAACAAACTAGTTCAGGTTCAGTAGGAAGTTTTTCCAAGGAGAAAGTGGATAGCAGGAAGCCTTATTACGATGGATCTATCCCTCCTCCTTATGTCATGCGGAATGCTGTCACTGAATCAAATGGTTCTTTCAACGCTGCACAAAATGATCAGTCACAACCAACATCAGCAAGGAAAAGCACCTTGAAACCACCCTCAGGTCGAGAAGCTGTTAGCAATGAGAGCGAGGAAAATGCAATGAAAGGAGAAAGGGCAAGACAACAAATGCAGTCTATATTCAATAGATATGATGAGGAAATTGATGAAGATGAAAAGAAATTGGACCATCTTTTGATGCATGACAGTAATAAAAAGCAACCCCATGAGTCAAGCAAGTTAAAAGAAGGCACCAGCTGGGCCACAAGGCACAGACATGCGAGAGCAAATGCATATCCTTCTCCAGGACATGGAAACGATGACACAATTGGAGCCAGAAGGCACAGAAGTGCTAGATCAGAGTTGCCTCATCAACCAGCCACAGCCAGAGCCCCATCTATCCCGTCAGAACCAGCCGCTGGACATGAAGGAACAAGAGGGCATAATCAATTAAAGTCGATGCAGCTAGAGATGGCTGGTGACCCCGTGCATGTTCATCCTAAGCTTCCAGATTACAATGACTTGGCTGCTCGGCTTGCAGCACTTAGAGGAAAGTAAATGAAGATAGCATTAGGAGCTTAGGAAGTAATGCTTTCAAATTCATTTATGTTCTTTCATATCTCCCACAATTCATATCAGCACACCTCTTTACATGTTCTGTTGCATGTTTCGTACCATCTTCTGGACTAGATAAGCCTATAATTTGTAAAGTAAAATGAAACAATGAATCACAAAATTACATTAAACTACTACTAGTTTGTTTAACCAAACATGTAGTAATGTAAGTTGTTGATTATGAATTCATGACTCTTTTCATCACTTGTGGAAGAGGAGTGATATAGAAACTAAAAGGAGTCGAAATGGGGGATTATCACTCACAAAGTTCTGCTACTTTGTAATTAAAGTTATTTTTAATCATAAAATATACGTACTTTGTGAATGATTTTACTCCTCATTTACTTATCTTTTAGAAATTTGTATTTTTTATTCATGGAAAGGGATGTAACATTTGTTTATCAAAAATGATAGATATACTAACACTTCTACATAACATAACTATCATTCTCACTGCAGTTACAGTGATCGCTACAACTACAGTGAGAGGGGTGTAGTTATTTTATGTAGAAGTGGAAGTATATCTATGACTTCTCTTTGTTTATTTATTAATCGAGACTATTTGTGACATACATTTTTCATGAATTCTTTTAATATCGTTTGGCTGCGAAAGAAGGAATATGTGGTTAGACGTACTATTGCGAATTCGATTTTTCACATGATCAAGTGGAGGTCGTGACCTATAGGACCATGCCAGCACCCTCGAGATTTTATTGACCCGTTAGCTATTAAGGTTGGTGCTGGGAGCGCCAATCTGGATCATATTTATGTCCGATTTACGAATACGAACAATATCTTTTTCCATAATATTACATAAATTTACACCTCTTGTTTTTATATACGTATTCGATCTAATACTTTTAGATTGAAACTAAATCTGATTTAGTGATATGTATATATTAGACAAAGACCCCAAGATTTGCAACGTAGTGCGCAGTTACAGTGTAGTTTGTAATTGACATTAAGAAGTGTCACTATAAGTTGTATATTCTTAAATAAAGTTTCTGGTCAAGACTTACTAACACGGGTCGGTTAGTAAAATCCGCTGAGACCACACATGTCGTATATTGGACTTGGTCTGATGGTTTATCCCAATGAACCATGAGCCTCGGGAGACTCGTATAGATGTGTAGATGTTTATTTGATAAACACTGAATGGCTCACCGAAGATTTCCTAATAGATGGTAAACCAACGTCAATAGGAATCTTCTCGAGTCGAGTAGCATAGTGATCATTAGACTTGCGATACCACTGTGGACATATGAGACATCATCCACACTTAGATGGCAGTCATGTCACCGATCTATTTAGATCAGACCTCTGCATGCTCATTGGGTGTAGACCCATGCTCATGATATCCTGTGAGTATCAGATAGAATCCGTCAGTCCTATGTACATGGCATTGGTATCATGTACGTATTTACGATCTAGTAAATCCTGACTGTGGTATACTTCGGAAGCGAGTTCTGAGTGTTATTTAAATATCGTAAATTTGTAAGTCGATTATATTATACCTTATAGATTTGACGTTCCTATATATATCCCTGGTATAATATATATAGTCCGTGATGAAGGATTATACGTATGCAATGATCTCGATTTGCATAGTTTAGCGAGATTATTTGTGGTCGTCATAATTTACGAGTGGGTGAATTATAGACACGAAATTTGATTCCATGACGGATAAACCTAAACTTAGAGAGTCACACAATATGAAGCGTACTCGTTGAGCACTTGGGCAACGCGTTATGAATAATACAGATTATTCATAATATTTTATCGGATTAAATGAGTTAATTTGAATCGTTTAAACTGTTAAACGAAAATACAAGCATTAAGGGATTTTGGTCAATTAATAATTAATATGTATTTGTATTTGATACAAAATTTGATTAGATACATATTAACTAATTGTCAAATGAGATTTTGACACATGTCATATATATATATATATTGTTATTTAACGTAAATAAAAAATACATATCTATAGATATTTGTATTAAATAATTATTTAGTTATTTAATTGTTAAATAATTATACAATTAAAAATAAATTATCTAATGTCATCATTTACTTGAAAAATGGCTAAGTCTAATTTGTTACACTTAGCCTTATTAAAGTAAATGGTTGTCAAATTGAATTTGGATTCTTTAATTTATTAAATTTTGAAAATGACAAAAATGCCTCTCCCCCTTCAATTTCGCCCAAATGATAAGAACATATCTGGAACAAAGCCAAGCAAATCCATCCACGTGTTCTAAGCCACAAGAACCACGAATCTTGATTTTGTAAGAACAAAATCATTCCAAGATCAAGTCCAATCCTTAAGGAATCTTGCCCTTAAGAACGTTTCTTTATTTCTTTGGAGAATCCTGAACAGCGATACAATGCTTGCCACACGTTGATAAACTTGTGTTCCGTATAACCAAGGAAGAATCCACTACCTCAAGATGACACAAGTCATTTTGTTTTGTAAAAAGATATATTATTAGTTGATTCCCAATTACAATTAATAATGCCCCCTTTAAATAGGCTGTTCACCATAATTCTACCCAAATATAATAAAACCCTAGTAAAATAAACTCAATAACACATAAAATACTTTAAAATTTCGTGCATGGGTTTTGTAATATAATTAAAGTTCATCACAACACTTAAACAACAAATAACCTTAAAAAAATATAAAATATAAAAACTGAAGGGATATGTTTCGTCCTCATTTTGACCAAGACGACGTCTGAACTGGACTTTGATGTAAGCTACAAAGTTGTAGATCTACAAGTTCTATTTCCAATGAAACTTGAATCACAAAATCGGACATCGGACGAGAAAGTTACGTCCAAAATATGAAGACTACGCAAATCCCGCCACTACTAATGCACCATTCGAAAATAAAGCCAAAAATAAATCAAGGCAGCCCATGCACGTCCAAAACCTATTTCATTCTTGATTTAGACATAATAAATCCTTCATATAAAGTCTCATGCATGGACCAAACTCCAAAACCCAATGAATCTTCCAAATCCACCAAAATGGCCCAAATACACCAATCTGACCAAGCCATGCAATCAGCCACAACTTCAAGTTAACTTGGCCCAACAAACAGAACTCATTCTGGATTATATCATTCTCTCTCTCTTGAAAAGGATTCGTCCTCAAGTTCGTGCCCGGATCATAGATAGTAATGATAAAATGAATTGGATGATTATTATGGAACAAAGAAAAATCACACGAATGAGAAATGTCAATGTTAGGACAATAATATTTGCCTACTATTCCCTCTTGCCCACACTCTTCCTCAAAATATATTTTCATTGCACTCACTGCCCTAATGAGATTCCTAATTAGGTTCACATTCTCAATCTCATTCATAACAAATTCTATATGTTTAACACACACAAAATTCTCACATGAATCTACCTAAGTATTTCCCTACTCATTACTCTCATTTGGATGCTCAAAACTCTCAAAACATTCGACGACACATGTAGTTTCATTAATACATTTAGCCATGTAGTGAGCGTCAAAATTATCATCACTAGCAAAATAAGTCATCCACCTCAGCAATAGAAACAACCTCTAGGGGTGTGTGCGGGTTGGATTGGGCGGATAAATGCCAATATTTCTATCTAATCCGCCACTAGCGGGTTGGGAAAATTCCAATCTGCCACCAACCCACCAAAGTCTAAATCCGGCGGATTGGTTATAAATTTTGGCAGTTTCAACTTAGCGGGTTATGCGGGTTGGCATTAACAATTTTTTTTTTAATTATCACAAACTACAATTTGTTATTGATAATCTCAAAATATAACTAATGCACACAAAAAAAAACTAAATGTAGATTTCACTGAATAATCTCAATTCTAACACAAATATAGAGTCAATGAAAAATAGATATATCATCTCTAGCAAAAGTAGGTTTTGCCTTACAACTTAGGAAATTAAAAAATAGTAGAATTAATCAACGAACTTAAAGTCTTAAGTCTTAACATACCCAAAGTCAACTAATATAATTTTTTTATATATGTAAAATTATTAATTAAACGGGCGGGTCGGGTTATAGCGGGTTGGCAATTTTTCAATCCGTAACTCAATCCAATCCGTAATTTTGGGGATCTAACCCCCCCAACCCAAACCACCTAACTTAATGACCCGCACATGACGGGCGGGTCGGTCGCGGATTGGACGGGTCGGCGGGATAAGCGGATATTTTGCACACCCCTAACAACCTCCACATCACACTCACTTTTCACTACTTGTTCACTCACTACCATGCCCATATTTTCTTCTTTTACATTCACAACATCAATAACAAGTTTATTTTCCAAGTACTAGGCAACTATTTGTTTTTTCCTCTTTTCAATCTCACTTATTCTCTTCATTTTTAGTTGATCTGTATAGACTTGTTGTGGTGTTAAAAGAGGAAGAATCACTGACCTCCGCTATGTGACATAAATGTATCATACTTCCATGAACCATCCAACAATACGTGACAATCAAGCATAGGCACCACATCACATAATACATCATCATGAAACCTCCTAGTAGTAAATGCAATCATGACTTGATACTCCACATTAACCTCATCACAATTAGGCAAACCCCAAAACATATAAGGTTTAGGATGGTTTCGTAATGACAACCTCAATTTCTCCACGAGACTGGTACTAACTAAATTAGCCCAATGTTCCCCATCAATAATCACACTACACACCTCATTTTTCACAAATACTCTAGTATGAAAGATATTATATATTGGTTGTCCCATAATTTCAACCAACACATTGGCTATCTTGACAAAACAAACTCAATAAGGAAGAAAATACCCAAAAAAAATTGACAAAGACAAGATAAACAATAAGGCAAAAAAAAAATTAAAAACAATACCACGTAAGACTCAAAACAAAAACACAAAAAAATCATATTCAAAACTTAGTGATAGATTCAACCAAAAATTTCCTTTTCAATAAAGGAACACTAAAGCAATCCCTAGCACAACTTAACACACAAGGTAATTGATCGAACTTTTCTTATTTCTCTTGCAAAAATTTGAATTTAATTTTTTGATAATGACTCTCTAAATCCTAATTACGCATGCAAATAAAACAAACAAACTGATTCAGAACTGATTAGAAGCCAGAACCTGAAACTGACTCAAATCCCGTAACTAATATTCTGACCAAAAATTGGGACTAGATATGAGAACACACAGCCTTAAAATAAGAACTATTGACTAAATCTCATTGAGTACATATAAATAGATATATTATGGGTCTCGTAACGCTTTCTAGATCAAAAGTTATAGCTTTTTTTAAATTCAGTGCGGGGCTGAAAAATTCTGACCGAATTGATATGAAAATTACATACAATTTCGACTCGAATTGACTTAAAACTCCAAGAATTGAATCCTAAATGCTATTATCATGAAAGAACATTATAATAACATCCAAGATGCAGTAATAAACATGCAAAAAAACAAAGAAATAAAATTGAAACTAGAACAGACAAAAAAAAAAAAAGAAATATAAAGACTTCATAAAAAGATAAAAATTGAGAAAATCTTGACCTTGGAACCTTGAGCTCATAATACCAAATGATAAGAACATGTCTGAAACAAAGCTAAGCAAACCCCTCCACGTGTTCTAAGCTCCAAGAACCATGAATCTTGATTTTGTAAGAATAAAATCATTCCAAGGTCAAGTCCAACCTTTAAGGAACCTTGTCCCTAAGAACCTTTCTTTGTTTCTTTGGAGAATCTTGAACAGTGATACAGCGCCACAACGCTTGCCACACGTTGATAAGCTTTTGTTCCGTAAAACCAAGGAAGAATCCACTCCCTCAAGATGACACAAGTCACTTTATTTTGTAAAAATATATATTCTTAGTTGATTCCGAATTACAATGAATAATGCCCCTTTAAATAGGTGGCTAACCCTAATTCATCCAAATATAATAAAACTCTAGTAAAATAAACTCAATAACACATAAAATACTTTAAAATTTCATGCATGGGCTTTGTAATATAATTAAAGTTCAGCCCAACACTTAAACAACATATAACCTTAAAAAAATATAAAATATAAAAACTATAGGGATATGATTCATCCTCATTTTGACTAAGCAGAAATCCGAACTGGACTTTAATGTAAGCTACAAAGTTGTAGATCTACGAGTTCTCTTTCCAATGAAACTTGAATCACCAAAATCAGATATCGGACGAGAAAGTTACGTCTAAAATACGAAGACTGCGCAAATCCTGCCACTACTAATGCACCATTCAAAAATAAAGCCGAAAATAAATTAAGGCAGCTCATGCACGTCCAAAACTCATTTCATTCTTGATTTAGATATAATAAATCCTTCATATAAATTCTCATGCATGGATCAAACTCCAAAACCCAAGGAATCTTCCAAATCCACTAAAATGACCCAAATACATCAATCTGACCAAGCCATGCAATTAGCCACAACTTCAAGTTAACTTGGTCCAACAAACAGAACTCATTCTGGATCACATCACCAAAACATATATATATATATATAAAAAGGAAAATTGTTTTCTCTTTCATAAGTTGTCTTAGCCAAAGTTTACACTATTTTTAGAAAGCTCCCAAAATATTTCATTGAAGAAACTTGAAAGAAAGTGATGAAATCAAGAATGAAGCTTAAGGAAAGTTGAAGATTTTAAGGTAATCTTTAATATTCTTAAGTTTAGAAAGTTTATTTCTTATTCTTGAGCATTTAGGATAGTTGTAGGGTTTCTTTCTTTCTTGGATTTTGGGGTTTTTTGATTTAGATGATGGATTTTGAGGCTAGATGCATGTGTGAAGTAAGATTGAGTAATATTAGTTCAATTTTGTCATTTGATGACTTGTTGCTAGTCTAGAGTGTTATGATCACTCTTTTAACTCATATAATTGTTCTTGAGTTCTTCATTGGTGGTGGCTTTGTTTGGTGTAAATGTTAATATGATTAATGTTGAGAAAAATGATATTTTTGGCACCCAGATCAGATTTAGAAATTCTAGAATTTTGGTGATGAAAAATATATTATTTAAATATATTGTATGTGTATTGGGCATTGGAATAATTGCCGGAAATTAGGTGACACATATTAAATTAAAATGTTTCTTATTTTAATAAAAAATTATGTTTTTTTATTTTATTATAGGTTTCTAATTTTGATTTTTAATAATAAAACTAATTTTAGAGATATTTTAATTTTATAATTTAAAATATTCTTATTGTAATAATAATACTAGGTTTCTTATTTAATATAATTTAATAATGAGCCATCACGTGACAAGATGAGAATATTTAAAAATATTTAACTTTTATATATAGAGAGAGCACCTAGATAAATCATTTTTTGAGTATTACTTCATGGTAATGACTATGTAATGTCGGATACATGAGTGTTTTTTTTAGGAGAAAAGTAGCATGATAGTAATTAGCAACTTAAAATTTTCTCGTCCCCAATGGGTGTGACTTGGTGGTGTAGGGATCAGGATCTCATCTTGAGGTTCTGGGTTCGAATCCAGGGGTGCACTTCTTGTAAGAGCCTGGGACAGCCGGTGGTTTTACCTGCGCCGCGGCCCAGAATGGGTGGTTTGGTGGCGGGGTTTCCATCGTTTCCAAAAAAAAAAAAAAAACTTAAAATTTTCTCTACGTCTATGAGTCAGATTCAAATTAATAACTCTTACGTCACATAACAATAAATTATTAATTGAACTAATTGACATTTGAAATTGAAGGATGTGTGACGGATACATATCCGAGTATGAGGTTATTATTTTAATGAGCGATATAAATTTTAACTCCATGTTGTGACCTTACATTCTTGGTTAAATGTTTTGTTTTGTAAGAAAAAGCAAAAATAAGCCATAAAAAGAAGCAAAAAAAAATGCATTTTCTTTCAGAATGTAATGTGAAATCTATGGCTAAGCTGACAACAATAGTACAGCAGAAGCTTTGAAGTTAAAATTTATACAAATAAAGTATTAAAAAAAAATGAATCTAAAAAAATATGTGAAGTGGTCGGTTCCATTCGACTTTAAACAACGAAATAAAGTTGCCAAAAGCACTTCATTCCCTTTAACATACCTGCACCTTGCCATCCCTATCTCTTACTAAAGTTTGATATTCACTTACTTCAAAGGCTTTAATAAATCAAGTGATGGCAAGGAAATCTCTTGTATGTTAACGGTCAGTCGATTTTTCTCAAAAATTTTCACCGTTAAAATTTATGAAATTCCCTCTTAAAAAACTTTACGGCTTCACCTTTGAATATGGGTATGTCTTTTTGGTTTGATTCGATTTGGTCAAATTTTAGTTATTATCCATAAAGGTAATATAATATATTTGTTCTCGAGGGGTGTGATTTGGTGATGTAGGGTTCGTGATATCACGTTGAGATTCTGAATTCAAATCCAAAGAATGTGTTTCTTGTAGGAGTTTGAGACAACCAGATATTTTACTTGCTCCGCTTAAATCCGAAATGAATGATTTGACATTGAGATTTCTAGCAATTTCAAAAAAAAAAAAAGCAATAGAATATATTTTCAATGAATCGATTGGATTACTGTTAATTTACATCTTTAAAATATTGAAGTATAAAATAAAATTTGTTTAAAGTTTTTATATATGAAATAAGTCAACCTTTGGGATGAAAATGATAATTTCCATTCTAACGAATCCATTGGGATTTGGGATATGTTAAATAATTGCTCTTAAATTCAATCATCCATATCATTAAAAGAAAGATTTTAATTATTAATAAAATGTTATATATACTCTTAATAACATCATCAGTGGGTCTCCAATTCCCACGCTCTCTGTTAACCCAACAAATCCACCAGTCAACGACACCGTTTCATCCCATCAAAACCGCCCAACACGACACCGGTTCATGCATCTTCTTTATTAATCTTCTTTTTCTTCTCCTCCGTCAGTCAACACAACTCCAAAAAAAAAAAAAAAGGCTTCCTTGTACAGTTAGCTTAGCTTTTCGATTTTTCCTTTTTTTATTTTTAAAAAATATATATTCATGATAAATTCTCGATCTAAATTCAAATCCAGATCACTGATTAAACAACAGTAATGGGTTGCACGCAATCGAAAATTGAGAACGAAGAAGCGGTGGCGCGATGCAAAGACCGGAAACAGTTCGTGAAAGAAGCCATGGCGGCACGCAACGCCTTCGCCGCCGCCCACTCCGCGTACGCCATGTCACTGAAAAATACCGGCGCTGCCCTCAGTGACTACGCCCACGGGGAGGTCCAGAACCATCAATTCGTCACCAGCGGATCCCACCAGTCTTCAGTTTCTGCGGCGGCGCAGCCTCCGTTGGATCCTCTGCCTCCTCCGCCGCCGCCTCCGACTCTGACGCAGATTACGGAGAAGATTCAGCGTGCTGTCAGCATGCCGGAGATGAAGTTTCCGAAGAGTCGAGAGCAGGGTAATGGTGTGGGGCCGACGATTGTGGAGGAGAGCGATGGTAATGATGATGAGGAGGAGATTGAGAGTAATAAGTTGATTATCAGGAAGAGGAGGAGTGGGAGGAATAAGAGCGGGGATCATCAGAAGGCGGCGCCGGCGATTGCGCAGGAGAGGAAACCGCCGCCGGCGGTGGAAAATAGTGGGTCCGTACAGGCGCTGCAGGATATGGATTATTGGTTCCCGCCGGTGGATAGCATTCCGGGACCGAGTTTGGAGGTGAAAGAGGAGGAGAAGGAGAATGTTGAGAGCAAGGTGTTCGATGAAATTCCTAAAATAGAAGAACATGTGGAGGAAAAGCCGCAGGAGGTACCCCCTCCGCCTCCACCGGTGGTGGAGGAGGATGTGGGGGAGGAGGAGAAAGTTGTTGCGGCGGCAGCAAGTGGTGGAGGGAGTGTGGGGAGGAGTGTGAAGAGAGGGAAGTCGGATACGGGAGTGGGGGAGAAGAAAGCTGTAAAAGGAAGTAATTTGTTGCAGGTATTTGTGGAGTTGGATGATAATTTCGTGAGTGCATCAGAGAGTGCACATGCGGTTTCAAAGATGTTGGAGGCAACCCGGTTGCATTATCATTCCAATTTTGCGGATAGTCGAGGTAATTGTCTAGTTTAGATTGAAATTTAACATGTTTGGGAATGTTTATTTACTGAATTTTGGCTAGTGATGTTGTTTTGCATGATTTTTGGAGTTGAGGATAACTGGCATGAGTAAGGTCACAAATTGGTTTGTTGTATGGTGTAGTGACTGGCAATTCAAGTTCACGCAATAGTGTTTAAGTACAAGAGCATTAATAACATTTTGAATTATAATAAAATGGTTATATATGATTGCATTCAAGAAACATTTACTATGATAAAATAAGAATGCAATTGTCTTGCCTGAGAATTTAGAAATTAAACTTGGGACACCACTGGTATTGTTTATGAGTTTGTGAAGATTATAGTCAAATCTGTGTCCTTGAAGTTCTTGCAAATACTAACTATGGTTTAGATGGGTGTATTTTAATTTAATTTAATTTTTAATAACAAGTAGAATTTATTATACTTCAGGCAAACGAATTTGTTATGTCGGACCGTAATCACGAAAAAAACTGAGAATTCTATAAGAGGCAAAAGAATGTTGTGCTTATTTGTCAGCATAAACTGTTTGATTAACTTCTCTGTCCTTAAAGTGACAATTTTCAGGATTTTATTAAAACTGTCTTCTGCCTATATAATTTACTGAACTGCTTCATGATCTTTATTTTGGGATAATATTTTTAGAGACTGGTTGGTCAACACCTTGCTATTTCTGCTGCAGGGCACATTGATCACTCAGCAAGAGTGATGCGTGTTATTACATGGAATCGGTCATTTAGAGGATTATCCATGCGTGATGATGTGAAAGGTGATTTCGACTCAGAAGAGCATGAAACTCATGCCACTGTGTTGGATAAATTACTAGCATGGGAGAAAAAACTTTATGATGAAGTGAAGGTATTTTGGTTTTGGAGTCTCTCCTATTGATAAATAGAATTTGATTTTATCTTTTAAAACATTACGGTCATATCTTTTTGTGCGGGTGTCAAAAAATTTGAATCACTAGAACATAGATTCTAAAAGGAATTATTTTGAAGTGATGCAGTTTCATAACATGAGGCGACCATAGATTAGTAACACTAATTGTTTGCTTACCAATAACCTGCATTTTTAAATGTCATGAATTTTGTAGTTTCCCAGCTGCAAGCCACCGTTCTTTATTTGTTTTCTCTCCCCCAAAAATGGGGCAAACCCAATCAACTTCAACTTCACGCAGATTATGATAATTGCTTTATTAAAAATGAACAACCTCAGAATTTAGGTGGAAAGCTTTGATGTACAGAAATACAGAAATCCTAGAAGTTATGGAATATCTTCTTAATAAATCTGCACAGAGGTCAGTGAACGTGTTTGGACAAGTTGTGCTTTGGTTGATGTAGCCAAACAAAAAGGGAAGTAAAAAGTAAAAAGCAACAGTGAGGGTGATGTCATGAATTAAACTAGTTGTAGTCTCTATAGTGAAACCATCTGGAGTTCCAATGAGAAATTGATCAAACTGCCAGACTCTATTATAGTGGATCATATTTTTCTTTCCTTAGGTTCATATTTCTACAGGACATGGTGATGTACTTTTTCTTTTTCTGCTTGACTTTTAAGTCCGTTACCTTTTTCTTATCTTCAAATGTCTGGTTTGTCGGGTGGATTGCTGCAAGAAATGTACCCCTTGGACTCGAACCCAGGACCTGACAACCAGGTCCTAAGCCTTTTGCCACCAAGCCACAACCCTTAGGGACTGTTCAAGATGCTTGCAGAGAATGGTTGTTTTTGTTACCATGCTTAAGTTCATCATGAAGTTTCTTTTGATGATTGTAGAGTGGAAAACATGGAGGGGAATTAATAGGGATTGAGTTTCATATTGTTGGTAGGATTTAGGAAATGCTTTTCTTTTCCAGCATAGACTGCCCTTCTTATTCCAGTTCATTTGGCTTTTTCTTCCTTTAATCTAAGATTGTGTAACCTATTGCATGAATGCTGCCTTATTGATGTTTTATATAGCTATTGATTATTATTCCTCACTTTTATGTTTGGTTGATACCAACTAAATATTTTTATTCAAATTAACTAATAGACTTGTGATTTTGTTTTCGTTTCCACAAAAAAAATGTAGCTTTCATGATACCTTTGACTAAATTACTTTTGTCATACATGTATTGTCTTCTGAATCTTTTTTGGCACTGATGTTGCTGATAGGTAGGTGAACTTATGAAACTTGACTACCAAAGAAAGGTTGCTTTGCTTGACAAGCAAAAGAAACGAGGTATCAGCTCTGATGCACTAGAGAAAATAAAAGCAGCAGTGAGCCATCTTCATACAAAATATATTGTTGATATGCAATCCCTGGATTCAACAGTTCTAGAAATAAATCGTTTACGAGATGAACAGCTATATCCGAAACTTGTTCAGCTTGTTGATGGGTATGTTTCAGTGTGAGAAAAAAATTCAGAAGTCAAATTTCTTTGGCAACTTATTCAGTTTGGTTATTTAGTATAAATTGATTTTAGTGTTAAAGATGATATGTTTGCTGCTTGTATACTTGACTACACGTAATCAAATTTACGGCACTAAACTGTAGGGGACTGAACAAAAATACTGGGACTTGTTTAGATGTTTTGACTGGTCAAGATGATATATTAGGAGATGCAAGTTTGAATCAATGGTCCGCAAGAAATTAGTGGAATTCATTAAAGTTTGCATGAAAATGAACAGAACCGGTTTGCTTGGGACCTGCACCTGACTCTAGGTTTCCAGGGGCTATACTGGGATTTTCAATTGATTACAATATCAGTACCATGCCATGTGTCATGGGCCGATTTTTTATGATCACAAAGATGGGTCCATACAGCACTTGCTAACTCATTTGTCTAGCAAGTCAGCCTAGATTGAGCCTAAGATTACGTGTATAGCGGCAAGATATGGCAAGAGCTATCTGAATGTGATCTACCAAATCTCGATGCAACTCACTTTCGCTATTTTTATTAAGATGATGCTCTCTCTCATCTGAACTGGATCCAATTGGCATTCTCTCATATGCTTTCTCCCATCTCATCTTGAGTTCCTCCATTCCTTGTATCTGAGTCACTCATCCTGTCCATCTCAATATTTTTATTTTGGTTACTCATATCCTAGAACTTCTTCCATGTGTTGATTGCATGCTGGTCTTGCTTTACCGTATATTTCTGCATAATTGTGACCACATTCTCCTTTATTAACTCATTTATTTTAACTTCTATTTTTTTCCCCCTCCTAAAGATATTTTGCGCAAAACCTAAAGTTCAATTTGTGGTATGCAGGATGGCATTAATGTGGGCAACCATGCAATTTCACCACAAGAGCCAGTCTAAGATTGTGATAGCCCTAAAAGCTCTGGACATATCGCAGTCTCCTAAGGAAACAACCGAGCACCACCATGAGCACACAATCCAGCTATGGGCTGTCGTGCAAGAGTGGAACTCACAGTTTTGTAACCTTATAGACCATCAAAAAGCATATATAAAGGCCCTCTGTAATTGGTTAAAACTAAATCTCGTTCCTGTAGTGAGCAGTCTGAACGAAAAGGTTTCTTCCCCACCAAGGATTCAGACTCCCCCAATTCAGCGACTCCTTTTTGCTTGGAAGGATTATCTGGAGAAGCTTCCCGATGAGATAGGAAGAGGTGCTATAAGTAACTTTGCTGCCCTAATAAACACCATTATGCATCATCAAGAAGAAGAAATGAAATTGAAGGAGATATGTGAAGAAACCAAGAAGGAGCTTTCTCGCAAGACCAGGCAATTTGAAGACTGGTATAATAAGTATATGCAGAAAAGCACACCAGAAGAATTGGATGCTGATGGTAGCACACTCAATGAAGCTGTTGCAGAGAGAAAGCTAGTGGTGGATATGTTGAAGAAGCGTTTGGAAGAGGAGGAGGCAGCTTACCAGAGGCAATGCATTGCAGTGAGAGATAAGTCTTTGAATAGTCTTAGAAATCACCTGCCAGATGTCTTCAAGGCAGTGACCGAAATTTCATTTGCTTGTTCAGAAATGTACAAGGGGCTGAGAAATATAGCAAAGCATCAGAATTCAAGTCAAAGCTCATCATGAGAACAGGTTTTGTAAGTTTGTATAATTTTCTTGCATGTGTAATTAACTTCGTATGCATATTTATATAGGATAAGCTTGAAACTATGTTTTATTTTCATTAAACTGAAGCGCGCTTCAGCCAAAGAGATGTGATTTGTCTCTCAACTCTATGAGCATCCTTCATGGTGGAAGGTTGTCTCCTCCTGTTATATAAAAGAAAATTAGAATATGGTTGCCAGAAGTGTGATACAAGCCATCTTGGTTTTATATTGTTGAGGAATTTTTTTTTTACTATAAATGAATATATTGCTTGGAGCAGTTCTATTTTCTTTATATTGGTGGAATGATACAGAGCAGTTGAAAAATTTTGGTTCTCTTTTTGCTAATAAGAACTGAATCTTGATGACTTGTGAAAGTTTTTTAATTTTTTTTCCCTTGATAAACATTAATGTACCTACTAATAATATATATTGAAGAGGTGAAATCTTAGACATTGTTGGGGAAAAAAAACATGTAAAATAACACGTGGCCAGACAAAGAAGACTCCAGGACCTCTTGTCAAGACCAGTCTTTAGGATCTATCACCATATGATCTGACAACAAAACCTGTCATCAGAGTCTAATAACATAATTTATGACTAGGGTCTGAAGTAAAGACCTCCATCAGAGTCTGAATTCAGGGTTTACAAGTGGGAAGTTCATACTTTTTCCTAATAAACATTAATGTACCTACTAATAATATATATTGAAGAGGTGAAATCTTAGACATTTGGGGAAAAATCAAGCATCTGGTGAAATGACACGTGACCAGACGAATAAGGTTTCAGATCCTCATGTCAAGACCAGTCTTTAGGACCTATTGCCAAGGTCTGGCTACATAGTCTGTCATCAAAGTCCGGTAACAGAACCTATCATTAGAGTCTGAAGTCATGACCTCCATCAGAATTGGAATTCAAGGCTCACCAGTGGGAAGTCCATACCAGACTCGACTCCCACGCAAGCAAACACATGTCACGCAATGAATATGTCTGAAATATCAGCTCATTGATGACACGAATCTTTTAAACAATGAATCAGATAGTTAATTAATTACTTTCCGTTTCTTTAAACTGGAGAATCACATAAAATATGGAAGTTCCGAGATTTTAGGAAGTAGGCCAATTAGTGGGAAATGTGAATGGAATGTAACCGCTGTCAGTTTATTTTCCTATTAATAAAATATTGTAAATAGTACGAGAATCCCTAAAATAAGAGATAGACCTTTTGAGAGTATTTTAAACCAATTTATGTATTTTTTATTGTTTGTAAAATTTACTGCACAGCAGGCATATTCTGCAAATTGATATTACAGGTTTTCGAACTTTTGATTACTTCTAAGAATTTCCTCTACTTGTGGGAGTTATTTTAAAAAACAAAAACAAAATTTTTATAGTACTCCATACATATTTAATATTCTTTGGTTGTCATTGACAAACTTGTATCAGAAACTAAGATAAAACTCTCAGCTTATATTGTATGTGAAATTAGACAGCAGATAATTATCATTTTTAGACTTAAAAGATTAGTTTATGTATGAAAAAATTGTAATTTAAATAAATTCAATTTTACATTTAAAATTTTATTATGTTAACAGAAATATTTGAAGTGTAAATTAGTACATTAATTAAAATTTTGGATGTAAAATTAAATTTAAAAAGAATACATTAACGAAACTTTTGATATAGATTTGAACTAGTTTAAAGTTTTCAGTATTTTTTTTTAAAAATCAATATTCTAGTGGAAAAATGATAATATCCCTTATTTTAGTAGTCAAAATCAGTGGCGTAATTAGAACTTTGATTCAATGAGGGCAAAATTTAATTTCATAAAAATTGTAGATATTCTTTATTATAGTACGGGCAAATCTAAATTATCTCATTAATAAACTAGATTTTTCATTAATTTATATGAGATATTTTAACAAAATTTCAGGTCAAACCAGGGTGCCTTCCACTGCTTGCCTATATGTGGCTCTTTTATTGGATAATAAAAAGAATGAAATAAATTAAAATTGTGAAAAAATAAAACAGTATTTTAGACAATATATATCAGGTATAATTTTGATATATGTTGGTCAGGTAGAAGTATTTATATCTCGTATTATTAAAAAAAATACACGTGTAAATGATGACTTGATAAGTTAAGACCCGGTGAATAGGCTGAATATGAATAGTGACATTTTCATATCATACTTGACTCATTGTCATCCATAATCGCAATTAATACGGAGAACTTTGCTCTTATTCTTTGAACTCTCTGCAAAATTAATCAATTTTCTTCTTCACACATGAATTCCTAACATTAGTATTGGAGTGTCTTTTTTAGGTACACTTCGTTGCTTTGAGAAATCAACAAGAAGATAAAGATTATTGGGAATGGTAAAAATTTCCCCTTCAATTATTAAAACACATTTTCTTAAATCAAATTAATCACTTGTTTTATTTCATTGCATTTCACCAACTATTTTTTTTTTAAAATAAATCAAATAATATTAATAACAGCTACAACAACTTAAATCAAATTCGTCTCTTACTTGAATGGTATATTGTTTGTAAATTTTTTTTATCAAATAACTGTGAAAATTTAGTTTTTTTTTTTAATGTCCTCATTAATAATTTGTTAAAAGATAAATAATTAAAAATTAAAAATGGGGTTAATAACCCAACGCATTTAGTAAATTACTGGCCCGCCCATTTATAGCCCACAGAAATTTCAAAACTCGCCACGTCAGTGGTTATGTACCCCACGTCTAAGTTGGCAATGATATGAAACTAGACTATATTTGACGACAATTTGTCTCGATTTTGTATGTTATTTTTTGGGATAAAAAATCATCATAATATCATTTTGTATTCTATTAAATTTTGTTTCATCTCGTCTCATTTTAATATCATATTTCCTTTCGCTTGAATTTTCAAGATAATTTTTTTATCTCATCCGATCTTAATTTTAAAATAAAATATAAAAATATATCAAAATTCTCACCCTAAAATAAGAGGATTTCATTGGGCCGGGGCCGGAAAATTATCATCTCTAACCACGTTTGTAAAAGATCTTTCTAGAACAAATAATATCTCTAGACTTCTCGAGGACCATTTCGACTCCAACAACAATAGAGAGGACTATATATATAAATATATATATATAATAAAGAAATTTCCCGTTTCCTCACAATTACATTACAAACCCTTCAGCGCGGTGCTTAAAAATAAAATCTGCCTACTCTCTGAAAACCTCGAGATTTGAACTAAGCTTGTGTTTCTCTCTCTATAATTCGCAGATCTGTAAGTTTCTCTGTCTAGATTCGGCTTGTATGTGATTTTTTTTCTTTTGATTGTAGATTTTAGGGTTAGTTAATGGATTCCTCCTTTGTTTTATTTCTTTCTCGTTATTAACTATGGGCATGATATATTGCTTGAATTTAATTTTGTAACATCTATATTTTACGCTTTTAATGTTGTCAAATTTGTCTGTTTTATTCATATTTTGTCGTTGATTTAATAGCTTATGCATGTAGACTTATTTAGTTCATATACAGTGTTTTTTTTTTTTTTTGTTTTTTGTAGTAATTGGATTGGATGTGTGCGTGTGATTTGATTTGTTTAATTAGAATAAGAAATTAACATGTATAGTTGCTGGCTTATATTGAAGTTAATTGATTTCGATCTAACTGTTTTTATTGTGTTCATGTATGCTTACTGTTTCAATTATTGTAAGAGTAATATGGATTTGTTATGTTTGTATTGATTTTTCTGTTCAATTGATTATTGTCTAATCCAGTTGCTGTTTACTATTTTAGGCGCCGGCTGATTTAATTTAATAAATTGGTTAATTGTTGGTGAAAATGAGTGTGGTCGGTTTTGATTTGGGTAATGAGAGCTGCATTGTTGCTGTTGCGAGACAAAGGGGTATTGATGTTGTGCTTAACGATGAATCGAAGCGTGAGACTCCAGCAATTGTGTGCTTTGGTGACAAGCAGCGGTTCATTGGGACTGCTGGGGCTGCATCATCTACCATGAACCCCAAAAACTCAATCTCCCAGATAAAACGGCTGATTGGGCGCCAATTCTCTGATCCTGAGTTGCAAAAGGATCTTAAGTCATTGCCTTTTACTGTAACTGGAGGTCCTGATGGATGCCCTTTGGTACATGCACGCTACTTGGGTGAAACAAGAGTGTTTACTCCAACCCAACTTTTGGCTATGATGCTGTCAAATTTAAAAGGAATAGCTGAGAAGAACTTGAATGCAGCAGTTGTGGACTGCTGCATTGGGATTCCTGTTTACTTAACTGATCTCCAAAGAAGAGCTGTTTTAGATGCAGCCACAATTGCTGGTTTGCATCCTCTTCGCTTGATTCATGAAACTACGGCTACAGCATTGGCTTATGGTATTTATAAGACAGATTTACCAGACAATGACCAATTGAATGTTGCCTTTGTTGACATTGGGCATTCAAGCTTGCAAGTCTGCATAGCTGGTTTCAAGAAGGGTCAACTTAAGATATTGGGTCATTCCTTTGATCGATCTTTGGGTGGTAGAGATTTTGATGAGGTTCTATTCCAGCATTTTGCAGCCAAGTTCAAGGAAGAATACAAGATAGATGTTTTCCAAAATGCTAGGGCTTCCCTCAGACTAAGGGTTGCCTGTGAGAAACTTAAAAAGGTTCTCAGTGCTAATCCTGAGGCACCTTTGAATATTGAATGCTTGATGGACGAGAAGGATGTGAGGGGTCACATTAAGAGGGATGAGTTTGAAAAAATTAGTGCTCCAATCCTGGAACGAGTAAAGAGGCCTTTGGAAAAAGCACTTGCTGAAACAGGGCTTTCAATTGAGAATGTTCACATGGTTGAGGTGGTTGGTTCTGGATCTCGTGTACCTGCAATAATAAAGATACTTACAGAATTCTTTGAAAAGGAGCCGAGGCGTACAATGAATGCAAGTGAGTGTGTGGCAAGAGGATGTGCTTTAGAATGCGCTATCCTTAGTCCTACATTCAAAGTGCGAGAATTTCAGGTGAAAGTTTATCTCTAAATGATTGGTTTTAATTTGAGCTTCATTTTGTATGCTATGCTAAGTGTTCAATAATGTTTTGCCCCCCTCTTATTAATGTGAAGGTCAATGAGAGTTTCCCATTCCCAATTTCTTTGTCATGGAAAGGCACTGCTCCAGAAACTCAGAATGAAACAGCAGACAATCAGCAAAGCACTATTGTTTTCCCTAAGGGCAATCCTATTCCTAGTGTGAAGGCTCTGACTTTCTACAGGTCCGGTACATTCACTGTTGATGTGCAATATGCCGATGTGAGTGAACTGCAGGCACCTGCGAAGATCAGTACTTACACGGTTAGAAATAGGCCATAGTGTTTTACCTCTACTTTTGTTTCAATGCTGTCTTATTTCATTTTCTTCTCTTTGTATTAACAATTTGCATAATATTTTTGTTGGGCAGATTGGTCCTTTCCAATCTACAAAAAGTGAACGTGCGAAAGTGAAGGTCAAAGTTCGTCTGAATTTGCATGGGATTGTGTCTATTGAGTCGGCAACGGTAAGTTAATGAAAACATTCTGAATTAACTGCAAGTTGCGGTTTATTAAAATCCTTATTTCTAAATTTTTTGATGTCTGCCTTTAGCTCTTGGAGGAGGAAGAAGTTGAAGTTCCTGTCACAAAGGAGCCGGAAAAGGAAGCTGCTAAGATGGAAACTGAGGAGGCTCCCAGTGATGCTCCTCTTCCTAGTTCCAATGAGACTGATGTCAATATGCAAGATGCTAAGGGCACATCTGAAGCCCCAGGGGCCGAAAATGGTGTTCCTGAGTCGGGTGACAAGCCTGCCCAAATGGAAACTGACAAGGTTGGTGTTTACTGCCTTGAATGATTTTTAACTGAGAGTCCTGATGGTTTTTTTTGTCTAGTTTGGGCTGATGAACTGTGTATCCTTTATATGAATAATGCCGTATGTGTTGGACTCTGATGTCTTGATGTGAGATGTAGAATAATGAGTGTAGTTCAATGAAAGCTAGATATAAGACTCAGTGGAAGAACAAGCAAGTGCTCATATGTACTTCTGTCTGCAGGCTCCTAAGAAAAAGGTGAAGAAAACAAACATACCTGTATCAGAGTTGGTTTATGGTGGAATGCTACCAGTAGATGTTCAAAAGGCTGTGGAGAAGGAGTTTGAAATGGCTTTGCAAGATCGAGTAATGGAAGAAACTAAGGACAGGAAGAATGCTGTTGAGGCCTATGTCTATGACATGAGGAATAAGGTGAAAACAATGTTTGATTATATATTGTTATGAAAGTCTAGCCTTAGTCTTATTGTGCTTGAGTTAATGTTTTTCCTTTTTCTCCAGCTTTGCGACAAATATCAAGAATTTGTTACAGACTCTGAGAGGGAGCAGTTTGCTGCCAAACTTCAAGAAACAGAAGATTGGTTGTATGAGGATGGTGAAGATGAAACCAAAGGTGTTTATGTTGCCAAGCTTGAGGAGCTCAAAAAGGTAACGTTTTATATGATTGTTGTCCATTTTAATTTTTTCCTGCTTATGCTCAAAAGGAAGTGTCACATTGTTTAACTTGGGTTGGACAACTTCAGCAAGGAGATCCCATTGAAGAGCGATACAAGGAGTTCACAGACAGGAGTTCTGTGATTGATCAACTTGCGTATTGTATCAACAGCTACCGGGAGGCAGCTATGTCGAGTGACCCTAAATTCGATCACATTGACATGGCTGATAAACAGAAGGTAATAGCTTGTTTTGCCTTTATTCTATATCCTATATCTCACACAATCATCATCTCTTCTTTACTGTCTATTATGGTGATGCTGTATTGTCCGTTGATATATTGTAGGTTTTGAATGAATGTGTCGAGGCCGAAGCCTGGCTGAGAGAGAAAAAGCAGCAGCAGGATGCTCTCCCAAAATATGTTGCACCCGTACTTCTGTTAGCTGATGTGAGGAAGAAGGCGGAAGCTCTCGACAGGTATCTTTCATAGTTTTTATTTTGTCCTTTTAGATTAAAGAAATTGACATTAATGAAGATGTCGCATCTTTTTTCTCCTCGATTTGCATCAAGGTGTTGAACCGTAGAAATTTCTCCTCCTAACAGATTTTGCAGGCCGATAATGACAAAACCAAAGCCAGCCAAACCAGCTACTCCTGAGACACCTGTGACCTCACCTCCTCAGGGAGGTGAATCTCCTCAACAGAACACCAGTGACGCCAATGCTAACGAAGATGCATCAAACGCTGCTGGTGAGGCTCCCCCCGCTTCTGGAGAACCAATGGAGACTGACAAGTCCGAGACCACTGCATAAGCACCATCTTTAGTGCTCTCTTTCTTTCAAATCCATTATGTAATTTCATTTTTGTTGGGTTTTGTCTTGTTAAAGAGTTGGGTCATTAGAGTCTAATTTGTTTTCGTTTCTATGAGAGAGATTGAATCGGTAAGCATATTCCCTTAGGCCCATGATTTAATGTCCGGATTTTGTCAAAAACAAGTTTTGAAGCTGCTTCTTGTTTCAAGTTCCATTTTTTGTGTGCATTCGAAGTTGCCAACTCTTCCCATCTCCACTGGATCTCTGATTTATCAACTTTCATGATATAATTTTTTCAGCAATATTTTAGGATTCTGGATTTTAATTTCTGTTTTTGTGTTTAATTGTGTTGTACGGATGTTTGTATCGCAAAATGTAGTGAAAGACAAGGGAGTGTAACAAAAAAGAGACATGAGTAATTGAAAATGAGTTGTCCACCCAAATGGGAGTTGATGATAGAACGTAATTTTTCAAAAATAGCATTATTTGTAAAGATAAATTTGTTATTTGAAAAAAATAATATTAATATTACTAGCATTATTTGTGAGGCCATAATTATATTTAAAATATATCGAGTTATATTTTATTTCATTATTATTTATTTATCAAATAATATTTTGAAATTTTACATCATAAACATCTAATTTTTACTAAATAATATTATGATACATTACACTTCATTTTATTGAGTTAGATTCTAGAATATGTTTCCATCAAACTAAACATAGTTTTAAACTTCCCCAAATTTTTTTAACTTGTAATTTATTAAAAAAAATATAAAAAATAAATTACAATTTCATTAAGGGAAATTATCATCCATGTTTTAGAAAACTACCATTAATTGGATATTTAACATCTAAAAATTAGTAATTACAAATATTTTGTACTTGAAAAACAAGTTATTAAAATGAAATTTAAAATATCTTATTTTATTTTATTTATAATTTTGGGTGGATAGATGATAATATTAAAAAACGATGAGTGTTTTTAAATTCTCTCTTTATTAGTAAATTATATTAATATAAATGATAATACAAAATATTAAACATTAATGAAATCGCCCAAATTCAGCCCACGACAGTAAAATCCCTTACCCGCTCTCTTCTGCTCTCTCTCTATTGCGCTGATTTCTTCATGTGCCCTAAAACTTCTTATAATTTGTTTCATTTTTCATTTATGAAAAGAAAAAACTTGACGGATTGAATCGGAATGCTTGCATATTATTTTCATCCCTGAAGTTAGATTTGATTTGAATATCTAAAGCTAAAATGATGGTCGTGGGATCCGTTGCTAGTAAGCGGTCTATATCAACTTTCTCTCATCTCTCTCAGAGAATTAAACAAACAGGTAATCTTCATTATTGAAATTCAAACTCATGCGAATTTTCTTCATTTTTTTTTTCTTTTTTGCAGCCTCATTTGCCCAATTTTTGTTAATTGTTCTTTTTAAACCTTTGTATGTTACTTATTGAGGTCCTGCCTTCGAATCCATGAAGTGCGTTTTTTTTAAGAGTTTGGGACAGTCGGAGATTTTACCTGTTCCGCGAATGATGATTATGATTCAAAAAAAAAAAAAAGAGTAGTTAGAGATGGGATTTTTTTTAAAAAAAAAAAAAAATCTTTTGCACTTGTTCTTTTAATTACCTTTGTTTGATTTAATCTTGTAGAAAATGAGATGGTGCAAATGTTCCAGTTGCGTCCAAGAGATGAAATGCAAAATGTACCCATCACTAAGAAATTCGCTAGGACGGACCCTTCAGTTAGAAATTTGGATGAGAGATTTATTAGGATTTTGAAAATATTCAAGTGGGGTCCTGATGCTGAAAAGGCTTTAGAAGTGCTAAAGTTGAGAGTAGATCACCGGTTGGTTCGTCAAGTGCTTAATGTAGATGTTGAGATAAATGTTAAAATTCAGTTTTTCAAGTGGGCTGGGAAGAAAAGGAACTTTGAACACGATTCTTCCACCTACATGGCTTTCATCCGGTGTTTGGATGATGCTAGGATGATTGGCGAAATGTGGAAGACGATTCAAGATATGGTTAGGAGTACATGCATTATTGGTCCATCCGAGTTATCTGAGATTGTGAAAATCTTGGGCAAGGCTAAAATGGTGAATAAAGCTCTATCTATCTTTTATCAGATCAAGAGTCGTAAGTGCAAACCAACATCAAACACTTACAACTCCATGATATTGATGTTGATGCATGAAGGTCATTATGAGAAGATTCATGAGATTTATAAGGAGATGTGTAATGAGAGTAACTGTTTTCCAGACACAGTAACATACAGTGCCCTTATATCGGCATTTGGGAAATTGGGTCGTGATGATTCTGCATTTAGGTTGTTTGATGAGATGAAGGAGAATGGGTTACAGCCTACTGAAAAGATTTATACAACCTTATTAAGTATATATTTTAGATTGGGTAAGGTCGAGAAAGCTCTAGGTCTAGTCCAGCAGATGAAAGGGAAGGGCTGTGCCCTAACTGTCTATACTTACACAGAATTGATAAAAGGGCTTGGTAGAGCTGGCAGGGTTGAAGATGCCTACAGTTTGTTTACGAACATGCTGAAAGAAGGCTGTAAGCCAGATGTTGTTCTCATAAACAATTTGATGAACATTTTGGGCAAGGCTGGACACTTGGAAGATGCTCTTAAACTCTTCAACAAAATGGAATCTTTGCAGTGTACACCTACGGTGGTTACATATAACATCATAATTAAAGCTTTATTTGAATCCAAAGCTCCGGCCTCTGAGGCATCTGAATGGTTTGAGAAGATGAAGGCAGATGGTGTTCTTCCCAGCTCATTTACTTATTCAATTCTCATTGATGGTTTTTGCAAAACAAACAGAGTTGAGAAAGCTCACTTGCTTCTTGAGGAGATGGATGAAAAGGGATTTCCTCCATGTCCAGCTGCATATTGTAGCCTGATCAACAGTTATGGAAAGGCAAAAAGGTATGAAGCTGCAAATGAGTTATTTCAGGAACTGAAGGAGAACTGTGGACGTTCAAGTGCTCGGGTGTATGCTGTGATGATCAAACATTTTGGAAAGTGTGGTCGTATTAGTGAGGCTGTGGATCTTTTTAATGAAATGAAGAAACTTAGATGCAAACCAGATGTTTATGCTTATAATGCACTCATGTCAGGAATGGTAAGGGTTGGCATGGTTGATGATGCTTATGCCTTGCTTAGAAGCATGAAAGAAGATGGTTGTGAGCCAGACATAAACTCACATAACATTATACTAAATGGCTTGGCTACGACAGGAGGTCCAAAGCGTGCTATGGAAATTTTTGCAAAGATGCAGCTTTCTGAGATTAAGCCAGATGCAGTTTCTTACAATACTGTTCTTAGTTGTCTTAGCCGGGCTGGTATGTTCGAGGAGGCTGCTAGACTGATGAAGGAGATGAATACAAAAGGTTTTGAATATGACCGTATCACTTTCTCATCAATTCTTGAGGCGGTCGGTAAGGTCGATGAAGATCGTAATCCTACCTTGTGAAATGACTTGGTTTGATATAAATGTCTTATTCCTCGTCTTCTTTTTGTTGTTAACTATTAAACTTCCTCCATCCAATTGAGTTTCATGGTGTTTCGAGTGTCTTGGAGAGTAAAGAAGCATGCTAGGTTTATTGACTTGAGAAATGCATTTTTTATTCATTTACTTTTCGCACTGTCAGGAGTTTTGGGTGGGGAATCAGTATTGCTGGAACGTATAGAATTTGTGAAAGTTTGCCCCTTGGGGAGTTTCCTTGGAGACAGACACCTTGCCAAGCCAAACCAAACAAACCTTTTTCCACTATGTGGGGTCAGCTACTTGAGACACCTTGCATGAACAAAAATTCATAAGCAATGTGTCGAGGCTGAAGCCTCTCTGAGATAGAAGCAGCAGCAGCAGCAGGATTCTCTCCCAAACTATGCTGCTACTGTACTTTCTGTTAGGCCTTAGCTGATGTGAGGAAGGCAGAAGCTCTTGACAGGTATCTTTCGTATTCTTTCCTTTAGATTAAAGAAAAAATCTGGAAGGGTGGCCTTCAGATATAGATGAAGATGTGTCATCTTTGTTATCTGGGTTTAGATAGTAAAAGTGGAGGTTGTTGAATGTTGAAATTCCCCCTCCTGTTTTTCTTGCCGATAATGACACAGAGCCACCAGCTCCTGGAGGTGAATCCCAAGTCCCAACCTCATGCTGGGGATGCCAACACCAACCCCAAACAAAAAACGCACCAAGCGCCGCTGGTGAGGCACACGACCGGCTACTGGAGAACCGATGGAGACCAAGACAACTGCATAAGATAGGATGGGTTCCTTATGTTGGCTGAGAACTCTTAAACTCTGTATAAGGACCTATGCAATGCTGTACTCATTGGTATCTATAATTCCTATTCTTGCTACATTTTACTGTTAATGAGTTAAAGAGATTTTTTGTAAGTGGGTTTGAAGGGAAAATTTGAATTGCCAAAGTATTCTCTCACAAATCTTTTAGTGGGAGAGACACGAGACTTTGCTTTCTTGCTATTTCTTGCTAATTCTTTGGGATAAATTAAATGGATTGAATAAATGATGATTATAAACGAAGATAATTAATTTTATTTGATGTTAAAAAAATAATTATGGTACATTTTTTAATATTTTGATTGTTAGTAGGGATTAAAAATTTTGAACTTTTGTAAAAGTTAGTTTTTAAGAGAAATCGTGATTAATAACTACAAGTCTCCAATGGACGTGGCTTGATAGTGTATGGTTTAGGTCTGACTTTCATTGAGTTTGAATCCAGATAGTGCGTTTTTTGTAAGGGTCTGGGACGGAAGGAGTGGTTTGGAGGTGAGATTTTCAACGATTTCAAAAAAAATAATAATAATAACTGTAATTTTTTTTTTTTTTTTTTTTTATTTTTATAATTAATCAAAAATCAAAAATTGTATTTTTGAACTAAACAATTTTGTCATCAAATAGGGTCATATTAATGTGAGATTTGTTCTGATTTCTGTATATCACATGGTGGTATAAAAAATCTTAGAGGCCCTTGAAATATTGAATAAACAGATAAAATCCAGAGCACTCTGGAAGATTTAAAATGAATTTGATAGAATAAATTTTATTAGTGATTCATAATCAAGTGTGATTTAATAAAAAATTAACATAATTTTCTGTCAAATGATCAATAATATCTGTGATATTATATTATTATTATAGAATAGATAGTCATAGTCCAAGTATAAAGAAATTAAGAGTTAAATCAGTCTGTTGGGTTCAGCAGTATGAAATGGGCATTAATCCAAAATGCATACCAAATAAAACAAAAAATATATCCAAATAAAAAGCAAACTCCAATAATATAAAAGATAGTTTAATATTGTAAAATGTGAAGCCTTGTCATCCGTTGGATAAGGGACACGTGGCGCAATCCTTGCCGTTGTCCCAATTACATGTATTTGCTCATCCTATATAAAGGGCACTTAGGTTGAAAATTAGTGAGAAGTTTTCATTATTTGTATTCCCTTATTTTTGGCTAAGTGTTGAGCCTTATTTCCTAGTCCAAGTTAGTGTAATTCTCAATTGGGAATTTGAGAGATTGACACTTTTAGAGATTAGAGTTCTTTGTGAGATTTGGGGAATTACAATTGTTAAACGGATTCAAGATTCCGTGTGTAATCTTGAAATTGCTTAGTGCAGCGAGCTCCCTATTCCGGAGTTCAACGTGGATGTAGTCGGAAATTTTTCGGCGAACCACGGTAAAAATCGTGCATTCTTGATTGATTGATTGACGAATATTGCGATAAAACTTCACAATTGGTATCAGAGCATTTTGGATCAAGTGGGCCGAAGGAAATCTGTGACTGAAGAGCTAGCCCAAAAATCAGGGCCTGTGTTTGAAGATCTGAAGTAGCCGAACAAGACTAAGGGCTGAGTTGGTGATCAAGAAGCCCAAGACTCGGCAAGATCAAAGAAGACCAAATCTCTAATTTGTCTCACCACCAAATTTGAAGAACAGAGCCAACGGCGAAAGATCAAGAAACCCTAAGATTTGTCAAATTATGGTCTCGACAAATCGTCAAGAAAGGGCAACAAGGTTTTGAAAAACCTTTGAAGATCACGAACAAAACCCACAGCAACAGAAGACGAAAACACATTCCAATTGACGAAGGGGGAAACAAAATTGAAGAGAGCAGTGGACCAAACCCGTAGCTTCAGTTTCTTTGTCAATTGAAAAAGTGAACCCCACCACCGACGAAATCAAGACCACAGAACAACAAAGCAACGATCACATGGGCAGAATAGCAGTGTGCCGATTCAAGAACAAGTCCTGCATGACTCTGTTCTTTGGCCGAAATCAAGATCAAAATTGAAGAAGGTCAAGAAGAGCCATCGAAGAAACAAAAAACAAGAAGTCAAGGCCAAAGACGAAGGCATCAAAACCATTCAAGAACTGCCGATCATACCCATATAGAAATTCAGGTAAAGAACAAAGTTGGTTAGAGCTCGGCTGAGCCTCTGAATTGTGGGTTACATTGTCGTCAATCAAACCCACTGGAGGTTAATCTGTGTAATTCGGTTCTGGTGTTGCAATTTGAGGAACTGAGATTAGGCAGTGAAAATAGCTGAGAGAGTTGCTGTGTGATTTGGTTGAGGGTTGTGTTGCAGTTTGGGTGATTCGGATTCTGTGTGTTGGGTGAAGAGGCAGTGAATTGCCGTATTGATTTGGGTGGCTAAGCCTCTGGATTTGCCGAGAACTGACCAAAGTTTGGGTAATTTGAGTGTTTAGGGCAGTGAGTTACCAGATTGAAAGTTTAGGTGTTGAAGGCTTAGTCGTTGGGTGATTAGGCTGCTGTCCTGTTTTGGGCAGATTCGGTGCGAATTGCCGAATTGGGTTTTGAACAGATTGGTTGGTGTAAATTGCCGAATTGTGTTTGGGCTGAGTTGGGGAGTAATTGCCGAGAGTGATTGCGGAATTTTCATCGGGTGATTACTGTAAAGGAAAAAGAAATGTCGACGATGAGACTCGACATTGGAACCTTTGACGGAAAGGGAGATTTCACCACATGGAAGAAGAAAATGAAAGTTCTACTTTCCCACCATAAGGTGGCTTTGGCACTGGAACCGGATCCAGAAAAGTGGCCAAAGATGGAAAAGGAAGCGAAGGACGAAATCCTGGAAGAGGCGTACAACTTGATCTTCCTCCACTTGGAGATTCGGTCATCAGGAAGGTTGATGGAATGGACACGGCCATTCAACTTTGGGGTAAACTCGAATCTCTTTATTCTGTTATTTCTGCACCAAATTTAGTGTTCTTAAGGGAAATCTGTTTAATTACAAGATGGATACTAGTAAGTCGATTGATGATAATTTGGATGAATTCACGAAAATGACTCAAATCCTTAAAGGAACTGACCAAGCCCTAGGAGACTCTAGCGAAGCTATGATTCTATTAAATGCATTGTCTGAAGAATATAGTGTCGTTAAGAACTCTCTACAGTACACAGGAGTTGTACCTAGGCTAGACTTGGTGATATTTGGTATAAGGGCTAGAGAGCTAGAACTTAGAACCAGTAGGAGAGGATGAGCGAACTTATTCGTGAAAGGTAAAAATGAAAGGAAATATAATGGTCCGAATAATCATCAGCCTAATAACCTAGAACCTAAAGGTAAGATAAAGAACAAACAGGATAAGAATAAGGATAGTGACAAAAAGTGCTATCATTGTGGAAAGATGAGACACCTTAAAAAGAATTGTTATAAGTTCATTAGGGAACAGGAAAATGAAGGCAGCGCCACTGTGGCTGCCGAAAAGGAGTCGATGTGCCTATCTGAGGCATTGACTGTGTGTAGGGATCACATTAGTAGAGAATGGATTCTAGACTCCGGGTGTTCCTTTCACATGAGTCCGTATAAGGACTGGTTTGTCAACTTTAGAAATTCTGACCAAGGCACTGTGTATATGGGTAATGACAATACTTGTAGGATACAAGGGGTTGGGGACATAACTCTTAAACTTCATGATGGTAAAGTTAGGATTCTTACTGACGTTAGATATGTACCTGACTTGAAACGGAACCTGATATCACTAGGAACACTAGATGAATTAGGTTTCACATATAAAGCACACAAAGGAAACATGCACATATCTAAGGGTAATAAACTGATCCTAACTGGTATAAAGAGAAATGAATTGTATGTTCTAAATGGCCAACATGTATTCTCGGAAAAACCCATTTCTGCTTTAATTCTAATGTTGATATGACTAATATATGGCACTTGAGACTTGGCCACATAGGCCAGAAAGGAATGCAGGTACTCAGCAAGCATGGACAATTTGGAAAGGACCAGTTGAAGCCACTTGAGTTTTGTGAGATCTGTGTGTTGGGCAAACAGCACAGACAGAGCTTCCCAACTGGAATTCACTTGTCAAAGGCTAGTCTGGAGTATCTACATTGTGATTTGTGGGGACCGCAAAGGTCCAGACACATGGGGGTAAGAAATATTTCCTCTCTATTGTTGATGACTACAGTAGGAAGGTATGGACATTCTTACTAAAATCAAAGGATGAAACTTTGACTAAATTTAAAGAATGGAAAGTATTGGTAGAAAATCAAACTAGTAACAAAGTAAAAGTCTTGAGAACAGATAATGGCCTAGAATTTTGTAATACTGAGTTTGACCAATACTGTACTAGTGAGGGTATCCTAAGACATAGGACTGTTAGGAACACCCCTCAACAGAATGGAGTTGCGGAAAGAATGAATAGAACCCTATTAGAAAAGATCAGATGTCTTTTATTCTCTTCCGAACTTCCGAGGGCCTTTTGGGGTGAAGCCCTCAATACTGCTACTCATTTGATTAACCTTAGTCCTAACAGTTCAGTTCAGTTTAAGACACCAGAGGAAATCTGGTCTGGTAGAGCTCATAAGCTTGCACACCTGAGAGTATTTGGCTGTGAGGCCTATGCTCACCAGTCCATAGGTAAACTTGAACCGATGTCAATCAAATGTGTTTTCCTAGGATATCAGGAAGGGACAAAAGAGATGTTATATTCAATGAAATTTGTTTTCCTTGTAAATCTACTAACAACAATGCAGGTGCCTTAGAAAAGGATCTAGCAGATTTTGATTTTGCAGGTGGAGCTCAGATGCAGGTGGAGCCAGGGACATCAAGGACCGCTGAGCAAGTTGGTGACATGTCAGGCACGGAGACATCTGAGGACACCCAGCCCATGAGAAATAACCCGGAGGAAAACAGAAATGAAGTAGCAGAGATACAAGAACAAATTGAAGAGGACACAGTAGATCAACTGGATCATACTGAGCAGCATGATGAAACACCACAAGACACATTGGCCAACTACCAGCTAGCAAGAGACAGAAGTAGGAGGCAAGTAAGGCCTCCTACCAGGTATGACTACTCAACCAATGATTTATATTTATGTGCATTAATATCAAGTCATGAAATTAATGGGGTTGAGCATGCTAGCTTAGGAGTGGCATTAAAGTCTACCCATAAACTTGAATGGGAAGCGGCTATAGGAGAGAATATGTCTTCTCTTAGTAATAGGTCTGAGATGGTTAAAATGGAAAATGTACATTATGCAAATGCTATTGGTTCTGTGATGTATGTCATGATTAGTACTAGACCTGACTTATCTTATACTGTATCTTTATTAAGTAGGTTTATGTCTAATCCAGGTGGAGCGCACATGAGTGCTTTACAATGGTTGTTAAGATACTTGAATACTACTATTGATTATGGCTTATGTGTTAACAAATCTAACGCTTTAGATTTGGTAGGGTATGTTGATTCTGATTTTGCAGGTGACAGAGACTCAAGAAAGTCAACTACCGTAGCGGAGTATATAGCCATAACTGATGTGTTCAAGGAAGCCATTTGGCTTCAAGGTATCTTAACCGAAATACAACAGCTGCATGGTAAGACAGTTGTGTATTCAGACAGTCAGAGTGCAATTCATCTGAGCAAGAATCCAGTACATCATGAGAGAACCAATCATGTAGATGTGAAATATAATTTTGTGCGGGAAATTATCTCAAATGGTAAGATTGAGATTAAGAAGGTTCTAACTGAAGATAACCCATCTGACATGGGGACAAAGATTGTGACTGGAACCAAACTCTTCCACTGCATGAAGCTGTTGCAGGTGGGGGTTGGCTGACCTTGCAGCCGACATGAGCGATGATGTGAGTAGGTGAGTTTGCTGTGCTATCTTGACCTTAGTGTGTCGTTGTGTATGATTGGGAGTGATAGATGTTTTTGGCTTCAAGGTGGAGATTGTAAAATGTGAAGCCTTGTCATCCGTTGGATAAGGGACACGTGGCGCAATCCTTGCCGTTGTCCCAATTACATGTATTTGTCCATCCTATATAAAGGGCACTTAGGTTGAAAATTAGTGAGAAATTTTCATTATTTGTATTCTCTTATTTTTGGCTAAGTGTTGAGCCTTATTTCCTAGTCCAAGTTAGTGTAATTCTCAATTGGGAATTTGAGAGATTGACACTTTTAGAGATTAGAGTTCTTTGTGAGATTTGGGGAATTACAATTTGTAAACGGATTCAAGATTCCGTGTGTAATCTTGAAATTGCTTAGTGCAGCGAGCTCCCTATTCCGGAGTTCAATGTGGATGTAGTCGGAAATTTTTCCGGCGAACCACGGTAAAAATCGTGCATTCTTGATTGATTGATTGACGAATATTGCGATAAAACTTAACAAATATAAATTTGTATACTCTTAAGGGTTGAAAGGGATACATTTAATTAAAAACGATGCAGTCTAACTTTAAAAAGAAAAAAAGGACATAAAATGTAATTATATGGCAGTACAACCAAATAAAATTCTACATGCCCACTAAAAAATCTACTCTCATCCGTTAATTTTGATCGAAATAAAAAAATTATCAAATTCCATCTCATTAAATCTTGTATCGTATTGTTAAAATTTTTGTCTGGCTTTGTGTCTCGTCCCATTAAAAAATTCGAATTTTTTTTTTTTTATCCTGTTTCATTTTTGAAATGAAACTAAAAAATATGTCTTAAATTCCATATTGAATGGGACAAAGAAAAATACCAACCCTAATGCCAAACCATCTTAGGTTGAATTTGTTTAAATAATTTTATAATAATTTGTTTAAATAAAAAACATTTCTTAAAAATGAAAATAAACAAAACATACTCTACTAACAAATAATATGTGAAGTTAAAATCATATTTTTTTTTTGAAGCGCATTAACTCATATGCCAAGTTTTTTTTTTTTTTTTTTTTTTTCGGAAACTCAATGCCAGGTTTAGTAAAGTATCAAATTCGCCTTTGATCAAGTGGGACAATCAACGGTCGGATTTGCATGATACCACATTATAATGGTCCATCTCAATGGCCGCGTTTGAGCTAATAAAGTGTCGTGTCAAAGTCATTGAATTTTTATAAGAATATGAGATAATATCAATTACCTTACCCATATATTTATATGGGTCCATGGGAGGTTTCTCAGGTGTCTTAAAAAAAAGAATATACGTAGTTTTATACGGTAGCTTATACAAAATATTTGTATGTATTGGCTTTATTATTTATGAGAGAGAGGGGGAGAGGAGTTGTATATCAGAAGCCTCAGTGCTTCACTGTTTCTCTGATTTTGATGCATGCAAGAGAGAGAAAGTTTGTGAGCTGTGCAAGCTTTTTCTCTTTGTCAATGGCCATCTATCTCTGCTGCATTTCCGATTTTCAAGTTTTTTAGAGAAGAAACCCAGGTGAGGTTTTTTTTTTTTTTTTTTTTGCATTTGGGTGCATTTGTATGTGTATATGTAAGCGGTCAAAACTGGGTCTTGATTAGAAATCAGTTTGATTGATTAATTTATTTATTTGAGGTTCATTTGATGCATTTGATGAGAACCTAATGTTTTTTTTTTTTTTTTTGGCTTCTGGGTCTGATCAAGCTATAGCACATTTGATCCAGTAATTTATCTCCCTTGGTGTTTTGATTTAAAGTTTTGGTTTTTATTTTGGATAAAATCATATGAGCTTGTTTGGTAATTTTTGCAGTCAATGCAATGAGACTTGTGGGGTTATTTTGGGGTTTTGTGATTTATAATAAAAATGGGTTTATCTAATTTGATTGTGCTTGTTTAAATCCATTTAATTTTTTTATTATTCTTTTTTCATTTATATCTTCGTGTATTTACTTTGCTCTTTAGAATTTATGATCTGTGTTTCGGTTTAGTTTTGTCATTGGAAAAGGCTGTGAAAAATTTGCAATATAGAATGTTTTGAGATGAATTTGATCAATTTTATGAATCTTGATTATCAATTCCTGTACCCTTTGAGCTAAAAGTACCATTGAAAATTTTTGTCATTTGGGTTGTTTGATTAGCTATCATTGTGTGCTTGACATTGCCGAAATAGTAGACTGATGCTTGCTGCCGTTGTTTTCACTTATTGAACTTATGGCAGTAAGCTGTTGCTGGTTTTCTTTCAAGAGGAGGGGGGTTTTATGATAATCCCAGGAAAAGTCTATTCGTGGTAATGTGATGGCTGATTCTGCTTCAGAGTTTAATACTCAGTCTGGTGGTAGTTTTGGCATAAAGCAAATAAGCAGCTCACTTTTTAGTATTCCTGGGTTCCTAGGGGGACTTAGTTCTAAAGGTCCATCTGATTCCGACACTGTTTGGAGTCCAACAACTCCTTTAGATTTCAGAGCTTTTGTGAACCTTAGCAATCCATTTAGTATAAAGTCTCCGAGATCGCTGTCCCAAAATGGCTATCAGAAGAAGTGGGATAGTAGTGAGGTAGGCCTTAGTATCATAAACTCTCTTGCTGAGGAAAAACAATCAACCGGTGAAGTTTGTAATTCTTTAAAGAGAAAGAATATTGTTTTTGGACCACAGGTGAAGATTAACATCCCTAATTCATCAAGCCATTACAGTGAATCAGTTAATTCTTTTACAAAGTCCAATTCTTTGCCTCGAAACTACATGATTTCACCACTTCCACAAACCAAAAATCCCGAGTTCCCATTCGGTAGCTTAAATGGTGTTTTAGGAAATGGAGAATTCTTATTAGAACCTGAATCATTTTCCTCATCTCTTACTGGCTCAGCCCAATACCAGGATTCAAGTTCCAAAATGTTTCATTCAGCGGATAGAGCTATCTCAATGAGTGCACCTCTGGTTATTGACGGAGATTTGCTCACTAAAACAAGTTCGCTTCCAATACCCATTGGTTCTGGCCATGGGAATGGGGGCTCTCTCTCTGGACGCGATATAGAACTTTCTGAGGATTACACTTGTATAATATCTCATGGTCCAAATCCTAAAACAACTCATATTTTTGGTGACTGTATTTTAGATTGTCAAACTCATGAATTGACCAATTATGATAAAAAGACAGACCAAGGTGTTGAATTGGCTCAAGTGGCTGAGCTCCCAAATGGTTTAACCCATTATCCATCTGATGAGTTCTTGAGCTTCTGTTGCTTGTGCAAGAAAAAATTAGACAAGGGTGAAGACATTTATATGTCCAGGTTTGTCATAAACACCTTTCTTCTCAATTTTCTCATGAACTAAGTCCAGCATTAGCTCTGAGGCTCTGGCGTCTTTTGTTTTCCTGCAGAGGTGAAGCATTTTGCAGTTTTGATTGCCGCTCTGAGGAGATTTTTGCTGAGGAGGAAATTGAGGAAGCTTATGACTCCTCCAAAAGCTCTTGCGAATCAAGCTACAATGAAGATATCATCCTAATGGGTATGCCCACCACATAATCATCTATCGTTGCTTTTGCCATGCTCTCATGTCAATTAGTGATGAAGTTGTTGCCAAGCGTCCTTATCATCATAAAGTGCTGTGTATGTGATCTGTTTGCAGCCATAGATGATCACAGTTTAATAATATGCTGTTTGTTGGATATGTTTTAACTTTCACCGGCGTGTTGAGTCATGGGTGGCAACAGCATAGAGTTTTCTTCTGGTATCGGGTTATAGAAATAATGTAGACTGTTTGTTTACCTTATAATTTTGATTAGATGAGTTAGAAGAGGCCAAAAGCCCCAGCTCATCAGTTTTCTTTCTACAATTTCATGTTTTTTGCCTAATGAGAGTTCATATAGATTCATTAACCTATTGAACTCTTTTATTGAATGTACTAGCTTATCACATGAAATATGAAATTCTGTATCTTCGTATTATCTTAGTTCTCGTGTTCCTTTCTTGATAAATCACAAATTCAACAGCGATCGAAGTCATCTCTTGCTCCAGTTGTTTGCAGATACATTTTTGCTTTCAGATTCTCTTTTTAAATTTCATTTACAGTACTTTTTGATTTCATATTAAACTGAAGTTTGTCACATAATGGACAGTGACTTTTGGTGAAGCTCTTGGAATGTGATTCTCAAAATCTTTCATTAGTCTTTAACTTGTAAGTGCTTGTAGCTTCAACATGACAGCCTGGTATGCTTCTGCTTTGTAAATTGCAAAATGGCAATTTGGAACCATTGAACTTGGCTATCTTGCTTGTGTATGTTTAGTTAATTTTACCAAATTTTTTTTTAATTTTTTTTTTTTGTGTGTCAACACCAACTAAATCATCAGCCATTCTTTTGAGAAAAGAACAATATTAGTGTTGTGTCTCACTCATAAAATAGCATTAAAAATTGAAACCCACATGATTACAAATCAATGGCTAAGAGACCAAAATTGTAGACTAGTCATTTTTGTGGGCTCATTTCAATGAATTGAAGATAAGAATTGTGAGATATTATCACAAAAAATAGTGTCCATATTGATAGGGTTTTTATAAATTTCTGAATTCTAATAAATAGTATATTACAAAAGATGTTTCATTACATTTTATAAAATAATTTATATCTCTGTTGGCACCAATTAGTTTTCAATTACTACAAAATTACCCTTGTATATTGTTGTATTAAATGATTTATTAAGGATGGACAACTCAACTTCTAACATTTCATTTTTCTTCTCTTTCAAATTCTTCATTTTCTATACTAATTATTGATTTGTAATAGTTCTAGATTTTGATAATTTTTGAAAGTTATTAAATTATATTTTTCTAAATCCTCATTTTTTTTCCCAATGTAACAATTGAATTGTATAAATTGTGGATTAATTAATGTCATGACTTGTCAAGAAAGTCATGGGTTACTATGTTTTCTCTTTTCATTTTTCAAATTCTTTAACATCAAACCTTTTATTTTCCTAATTTATCTAAACTCTTCGTTTTTCTTAATTATTTAAAGTTATTAATTGTAGTGTATTTATTATTGTTATGACATGCCAAGCAGTTACAAACTTACAAGTCACTAGATTCTCTTTTTCACTAATGAATTGTTACTAATTTATTGATTACGAGAGTTCAAATGTCATTACTAACATAACCTATTAGACATTTACCAACATATTCTTATATATATATATTTTTAAAAAAATTATATTTTTTTTTGGTATTTTTATTTTATACTCATTACTCACTTATTTAGTAGTGGGAGTTGAAGAGCCATAATTTATATTAAAGTTAATTATACAAGTATCCACAACCTAATCACATATATACTTACACTAAGGATTTTGTTCTCTATCTATAAAGTGAAAAACTACCGTTGGAGAGGTATGATATTTATTAATTTTATTTATTATATTTGGCACATATCCATAGGCGACCGTGAGTTTTAGAAACTTTAGGTGAGCTCCTAAAATATGATCACTTATCGATAAAGAATAAAAAATATAAAAGTGTTCATACCAAATTTAAAGCCTAATTTTGGGCCGAAAAATAACAGTAGATTTTTTTTGTTGAAATCTTCGTATTTACAAAATTTTAGAGACAAAACTTTATATTTAGAAAAATCTTAGAGACAAAACTTCATATTTAGAAAAAACTTTAAAAGAATAAAATTTATTACTGAAATGTAGTTTCTTAGCTTAATTTCGAAACTTGTGAGGGATGAAAGGATTTGGTTTGATAAATATGGGCAGAACCCATAAGTAACCCCTTAAACTCTTATCCAACATCTCATTAGCCCATCAAATTTTTATTTTCACATATTAGCCCACTGAACTTTTAAAAATCGTGTATCCAGCCCATTTACGTAACGCCGTTTCGCGGGTGTAACGAACGGACCGTTAAGTGAGATTGTTCAGATTTTTTTCAGTGCCACGTAGACTTTTATAATACATCTCATTAGCCCCTGAACTTTTATAATACATCTCATTAGCCCCCTGAATTTTTATAATACATCTCATTAGCCCCCCGAACTTCAATATTTTACCTATAAGCCTACATAACTCTAAAAAATGATGTTAAAAACTCTTTATAACTACATAAACAATCATTAACACAACCATGTCTTGAAAAAAATTACAAATGGTCTATTTAATTTCATTTGAACATTAATCAACACTACTAAAAAAATGAAATTTTCGTTTTTAAAAAAATAGTAAAACACAATCATATCTAATTTTTAATAAATAATTTTAGAATAAAGATGACATAAAATATTAATTGTTGATAATTTAAGTACCATGAATTTGTGTTTATATATTCCGTCACCTTTATTCTAAAATTATTTATTAAAAATTAGATATGATTGTGTTTTACTATTACTTTTTAAGAAAATTTTTTTTCTTTTTTTTTCGTAGTGTTGATTAATGTTCAAATGAAATTAAATAGACCATTTGTAATTTTTTTCAAGACATGATTGTGTTGATGATGGTTTATGTAGTTATAAAGAGTTTTTAACATCATTTTTTAGAGTTATGTAGGCTTATAGGTAAATATTGAAGTTCAGGGGCTAATGGAATGTATTATAAAAGTTTAGGGGGCTAATGAGATGTGTTTTGTTATATTTGCATTGTTGGCTGCCACGTCACCAACTCCAAACGGAAAAAATCTGACGTGGACGGTAAACGGAACGGCGTTACACTGAATGGGTTTGTTACACCGTTTTTAAAAGTTCAGTGGGCTAATGGGTGAAAATAAAAGTTCAGTGGGCTATTGAGATGTCAGATAAAAGTTCAGTGGACTAATTATGGGTTCTGCCAGAAATATGAGGTTAAATTGTGAAGTAAAGAGAAAAATGAAATTAGGGGTAATGTTGTCTATTTGTACTTTTATTGGTTGATACAAATATTTATATGAATTGAGGTAGTTTGTATTTAGATTAATTAAACGTGTCATTTTCGTAAATTTCCCATCTTTAAGTTCGAGCTCATCTACTTTACTTTAAAAGAATGAATTTTGAAACGGCAGAACTCATAAATAGCCCATTAAACTCTTATCCAACATTTCATTAGCCCATCAAATTTTTATTTTCACCCATTAGCCCACTGAACTTTTAAAAATCGTGTATCTAGCCCATTTACGTAACGCCGTTTCGCGCGTGTGTAACGAACGGACCGTTAAGTGAGATTGTTCAGATTTTTTCAGTGCCACGTAGACTTTTATAATACATCTCATTAGCCCCCTGAATTTTTATAATTCATCTCATTAGCCCCCTGAATTTTTATAATACATCTCATTAGCCCCCCGAACTTCAATATTTTACCTATAGCCTACATAACTCTCAAAAATGATGTTAAAAACTCTTTATAAGTACATAAACCATCATTAACACAATCATGTCTTGAAAAAAAATTACAAATGGTCTATTTAATTTCATTTAAACATTAATCAACACTATTAAAAAAAAGAAATTTTCGTTTTTAAAAAAAATAGTAAAACACAATCATATCTAATTTTTAATAAATAATTTTAGAATAAAGGTGACATAAAATATTAATTGTTGATAATTTAAGTACCATGAATTTGTGTTTAATATGTTTCGTCACATTTATTCTAAATTATTTATTAAAAATTAGATATGATTGTGTTTTACTATTATTTTCTTAAAAAAAGAAATTTTTTTTTTTTTTTTTCCGTAGTGTTGATTAATGTTCAAATGAAATTAAATAGATCATTTGTATTTTTTTTCAAGACATGATTGTGTTGATGATGGTTTATGTAGTTATAAAGAGTTTTTAACATCATTTTTGAGAGTTATGTAGGCTTATAGGTAAATATTGAAGTTCATGAGGCTAATGAGATGTATTATAAAAGTTCAGGGGACTAATGGGATGTGTTTCTTTATATTTGCACTGTTGGCTGCCACGTCACCAACTTCAAACGGAAAAAATCTGACGTGGACGGTAAACGGAACGGCGTTACACTGAATGGGTTTGTTACAACCATTTTTTAAAAGTTCAGTGGGCTAATGGGTGAAAATAAAAGTTCGGTGGGCTATTGAGATGTCGGATAAAAGTTCAGTAGGCTAATTATGAGTTCTGCCATTTTGAAACAAAACAATAAAAGAACAACATAACAACGGTTGGTCCACAGAAAGGAATCTCAAAATTTATTATTACCACAATATTCGAGAGAAATATATTTAATTGGATGGATAGGGTAATGGAGCTCATTGCTGCTGCTATTGGGCTCGATTGGATAGGGATGATAACGGGTCAAATATGATAGAGATTTTAATACCCATATTTTTCGATCATTTTAATCAATGATTAAGAAAATTTCACTCGTATTTGGTCCTAAAGCATCAGGCTCCGCGCGTCCTCGTGCGAGTATATATTTAGAGGATTTTACCTCTATTACAATAGGATGCTTATACATATACATGTCTCATATAATTAACGAGTATCGAAAATTATCCTCGAGCTACCCATCCCTCCAATTGGGGGACATCACATCACATGACTTACAAATATTATTATAATGTTTTTAATTTTAAGTTTAAATTTTAGGATGTATTTGCAATTTTTCAAAATCTTATATTCTAACGTAACGGCTAATTGATCTCTCTTCCCTTTCTTATATATATTCTGATTTCTTCTCATTTGTCTCCAATCTCGTCATCTTGCCCTAAAATGAAAACCTAATTCTAACGGCTAATTGATATCCCTCTTTCTGTGTCTAAATTATGAATAATGAACCCTAATTCTTCAAAAGCAAAAACTCCGTGGAGGCAAAAATCATCCGGCCAAGATTAAGAGTCTGTTGCCGCTGCGGCTGGCCAAACTGTTGAAGCCAGCAGTGCATGCAGCTTGCATGCAAAGTCTTGCATAGAAACAATTGTAAAACGGTGCTTAGGGTTTACAGCTTGCATGAGGGTTACAGCTCTCTTCCCAATGGCAAGTAACGTGTGCGACACTTGCCAAACCGCGTGTTACTGTAGCACGCGGTTTTGGCATTATAAAAGGAGCCTTAAACCATTGTTAAGATCATCCCAAATGAGTGTATAAACATTAGAGAGATTGTGTGAGGTTTTGTGAAGTTTTTTTTGTGTAAACTTTGTATTTATTCTTGAGAGTAATAAAATACAATTCGGTTTTTCCTCAAAACCTCCAAGAGTGATCAATAAATCACAACAAGTGGTATCATGAGCTTCGGTTGTTCTTTGGGATCGTAAAACCGAGTAACAAAGCTTTCGATCGGAAAATTGGTTCCGACGAAAGTTGTCAAAAATCAATTTTGAGGGTACCATCAGCTAGTTCGCGGAGAGACGAGCACAATGGTATTTTCCGGCGACCGAGCCGACGTCCAGAGACTCCGCACGTGCCTTCCAGCAGCCTCGACACGCGCCTCCACGCGCACCACGTGCCACACGCGCTTCAGAGGTGAGATGACACACATGGCGCCACGTCAGGAGACCAGTCAGCGCCACACAATCTGACACGTCATCAACACTGCCACGTCACCTGCCACGTCACAATGTCACGTCAGCTGCCACGTCAGCACATCCGGTCCCACACTGCCACGTCAGAACTGCCACGTCAGCAGCCTGGTAAATTTCATTTTACCCATGAAGTTTTGAAATTTACAATTTTGCCCCAAAATTTTTAGGAATTTACAAATCAGTCCCTGTGTCGGATTTAGACCAACGAAGTGTCTATTCCACCATTTTTGACCGTTTCGGACACAACGGTGACCTCGGATTTGTGAAATTCAGACCTGATTTTAGTATATTCTCATTTTAAACTTTAAAACTTAAAAAGAGATGAATGATTCTCATTCTGGTGCAATGATTAAACTGGCTGCCACTAATTACTCCCTCTGGAGATCTAGGATGATAGATTTTTTACATTGTAAAGATCTGTTTGATGTCATCGAGTTGAAGGGAGTGAAACCAGAGTCTGTTAATGAGTATGACTGGAATAAACTCAACAATAGAACTTTGGGTCAGACTAGGCAGTGGATCGGCCATAATGTCTTCCACCATGTAGCACATGACACAGATGTTTATGAAATGTGGAGGAAATTGGAAGACATGTCTAGGCCAAAACAGCTCGGAATAAAGCCTTAATCATAAGGCGTTTGGTGAACCTGAAGCTGCGGAGTGGAACTTCCGTTGCAGAACACACCAACGAGTTTCAAAGCCTGGTGAACCAATTGTCTGCAGTAGACATGCAACTGGCAGATGAAGTTCAAGCCCTATTGCTACTCAGTTCTATTCCTGATAGCTGAGAGACTCTGGTGGTAACTCTCAGCAACTCAGCTCCAGGAGGCAAACTTACCATACTTATGGTAAATGATGCCCTGTCAAATGAAGAAACCAGAAGAAAAGACGTGGGCTCAGATCAAACAGAAGCTCTTGTCTCGGAGCAACGAGAAAGACAACAGAAGAAACATCAAGGTGGTAGGAGAGGCAGAAGCAAAAGCAGAGGCAGATCCAAGGACGGGAAAAAAACATACAAGTGCTTCCACTGTGGCATAGAAGGCCACTTGCAGAAAAATTACCGGAAACTGCAACGGGAGCATGGACAAGGCAATAACCAGCCGAAGAAGAATGACGCAAAGACACTAGTAGTTACCACGGTAGATGTAGCTATATGCTCCGGTCAGGAAGAAGCATGCCTTCACACCGCAACTCAGGATGTCGAGTGGGTGGTAGATACTGCAACATCCTACCACGTCACTCCTCACAGGGATTTCTTCACAATATACAAAGTATGAGACTTTGGAGCAGTGAAGATGGGGAATACCAATTCTTCTCAGATAGTGGGAATTGGTGAAATACAGTTGCGGATAAATGCAGGGTATACAATAACCCTGAAGGAGGTCATACATGTTCCAGAACTTCGACTCAACTTACTCTCGGGGGGTAGCCCTTGACAAACAGGGTTATGCTAGCCACTTCAGCAACGACACTTGGAGGATGATAAAAGGTTCCGTGGTCATCGCCCGAGGACATATATGTGGAACCTTATACAAGAATCATGTGAAGATTTGTACAGAAAGCCTAAATGTAGCTGAACCGAAGGCTTCTCAGAATCTGTGGCACCAGAGACTCGGTCACATGAGTGAAATGAGGTTGTCTACCTTGACAAAGAAGGATCTAATCTCTGTCTCCAAAAATGCTTCTATGGATCCTTGCAACCACTGTCTATTCGGTAAGCAACACATAGTCTCTTTCAATTTCTCTTCTACAAAGAAATCAGAGTTACTCAGTCTGGTGTACTCTGATGTATGTGGTCCCTTGGAGGTAAACTCACTAGGCGGTAATAAATATTTTTTGACTTTCATTGACGATGCTTCTCGGAAAGTATGGGTGTATTTTCTGAAATCAAAGGATCAGGTCCTGGACTATTTCAAACTGTTTCATGACATGGTCGAGCGTGAAACATGAAAGAAACTGAAGTGCCTTCGTACAGACAATGAAGGCAAATACATTTCCAGGGAGTTCGATGCCTACTGCGGAAGCCACGGTATTCGACACGAGAGGACTGTTCCACGTACCCCACAACACAATGGTGTCGCTGAAAGGATGAACCGCACCATCATGGAGAAAGTCAGAAGCATGATCAGTATGACTAAGCTGCCAAAGTCATTCTGGGGAGAAGCTGTTCGTGTCGCCTGCTACCTGATCAACAAATCACCATATGTACCGTTGAATTTCGAGATTCCGGAGAAAGTGTGGTTTGGTAAGAATCCCTCATATTCTCACCTCAAAATATTCAGATGTTTAGCATTTGCACATGTATCCAAAGAGCTCAGGCAGAAGCTCGATGCAAGGACTACTCCATTAATCTTCATAGGCTATGGAGACGAAGAATTTGGATACAGGTTATGAGACCCGAAGGAAAGGAAGGTCATCAGAAGCAAGGATGTAGTGTTTCTTGAAGACCAGACAATAGAAGACATTGAAAAGCCCAAGATGTCTTCTAGAACCAGTGCCGACAATGTTGATGAAAATCCAGACACAACCCCAGCACCAACACCAGTGGCCACATATGATGATAGGGTACAAGACATGCCAGAAGCAGAACCAGAGGAGGAATGAAATGTTGAGCATGGGGAGTTGCAGCCTGCTCCATCAGAGGCTTCGGGATCATCCACAGATCCGGATGACAATAGACAACCAGAACCTCCAGTACGAAGATCCGAAAGAGGCCGGATACCATCAGCCAGATACTCAGGATCATAATACATTCTGCTTACTGATGAAGGGGAGCCAGAAACCTTCAATGAAGCGGTATCTCATATAGACAAAGACAAATGGCTGCACGCAATGCATGATGAGATGGAATCACTGCAGAAAAACAACACTTATGAGATAATCAAGCTCCCACATGGAATGAAGGCACTGAAGAAAAAATGGGTGTTCAAGCTCAAGAAAGATGGCAGCGGGAAAGTGGTGAAACACAAAGCTCGGCTAGTTGTCAAAGGATTCCTCCAGAAAAAAGGGAATTGACTTTGATGAGATCTTTTCACCAGTGGTAAAAATGGCTTCAATTCGAGTCATCCTAGGATTGGTAGCCAGATTGAACTTGGAGCTTGAATAGATGGATGTCAAAACAACATTTCTTCATGGTGATCTGAATGAAGAAATCTACATGGAGCATCCAGAAGGATTCAAGGTTTCAGGAAAAGAAAACCTTGTTTGCAAGCTGAAAAAGAGCTTGTACGGGCTCAAGCAAGCACCGAGGCAATGGTACAAGAAGTTCGACTCTTTCATGGTGGGTCAAGGCTATAAAAGAACTGCAGCAGATCAGTGTGTATACACTCAGAGGTTTCCAGATGGAAATTTCGTTGCTCTTCTACTGTATGTAGATGACATGTTGATTGTTGGACAAGAAGCAGCGAAGATCAGCCAGCTGAAGAAGGAACTCTCCAAAGCTTTCGACATGAAAGATTTAGGACCAGCTCAACAGATTTTGGGAATGAAGATTGTTCGTGACAGACAGAACAAGAAGTTATAGCTTTCACATGAGAGGTATATTGAACGGGTAATCAGAAGGTTCGATATACAGAAAGTCAAACCAGTCAGCGTTCCGCTAGCGCACCATTTCAAACTGAGCAAAAGTTTGTGTCCCTCATCCAAGAAAGAGATAGAGGAAATGACAGAAATACCATATTCTTCAGCTGTTGGAAGCCTAATGTATGCAATGGTATGTACCAGACCAGATATTACACACGCAGTGGGTGTAGTGAGCCGATTTCTCTCTAATCCTGGAAAGCAACACTGGGAGGCAGTCAAATGGATTCTCAGGTACCTCAAGGGTACAACGAAGTTTCTTCTATGTTACGGGGGAGCTGATCCGATCTTGGAAGGTTATACAGATTCAGATATGGCAGGAGATCTTGATGGTAGGAAATCTACATCATGATTCATCTACACTTTTGCAGGGGGAGCTGTGTCATGGCAGTCAAGATTGCAGAGGTGTATTGCATTATCCACAACAGAGGCTGAGTACATTGCCATAGTTGAGGCAGGAAAAGAAATGTTGTGGCTAAAGCATTTTCTCCAAGAGTTAGGGATCAAACAGACATAATAAAAGATACATAGTGACAGTCAGAGTGCTCTGGACTTGAGCAAGAACAAATGTATCATGCCCGGATGAAACACATTGATATCAGCTATCACTGGATACGCGAGGTGATGGATCAACAACTGCTGAGACTAGTGAAGATCCATACAGATGAGAATCCAACCGACATGTTAACAAAGGTGGTTTCCCGAGACAAGCTAGAGTTGTGCAGAGACATAACCGGGATAGCTGTCAGATGACGATTGTTTCAGATACAGAGAACTATGATTGGCTTGATCCCGACTCAGGGTACGTAGGCAGTTATACAGATGCAGCCAGTGGAGGATCATTTTGAGGATCTGGTTTGGATGATGATGGTCGGCTCAGATTTTTGGGTAAATCTTCACCGAGTGGGAGATTTGTTGAAGCCAGCAGTGCATGCAACTTGCATGCAAAAGTCTTGCATAGAAACAAATTGTAAAACGATGCTTAGGGTTTACAACTTGCATGAGGGTTACAGCTCTCTTCCCTGTGGCAAGTAACGTGTGTGATACTTGTTAAACCGCGTGTTACTGTAGCACGCGATTTTGGCATTATAAAAGGAGCCTTAAACCATTGTTAAGATCATCCCAAATGAGTGTATAAACATTAGAGAGTGTGTGTGAGGTTTTGTGAAGTTTCTTTTGTGTAAACTTTGTATTTATTCTTGAGAGTAATAAAATACAATTCGATTTTTCCTCAAAACACTCCAAGAGTGATCGACAAATCACAACACAAACCCCTCAACTCGCAACGACTCTTTTCCGGTTTTAAGGTGATCTCGCAAGCTTTCTTTGGATCTTGTTATTTTATTTTCAAAAGATAAATTTCGGATTTGCTAATTTTCTGAAGCAATGTTAGCGACTCACTGAAGCTTTAACTTTTTTTTAAAAAAAAAATTTAATACTAAATTCTTTGAGAAATAACAAATTCGAAGGAGTTAAAGATTCATTGAGTATTTTTTTTATTAAATTATTTTTCCTCTGTTAGAAAACAAAAGAACAAGAAATAGTAAAATCTCTGTCAATTTTCATATTCTTTGTGTGTTTTTTTTTTTCTAGAAATAAAGATTGACCCAAAAAACGATCAAGAAATAGTAAAATCTCAGTCAATTTTATTTTCTTTGTTTTTCTTTTCTGTTTGTTTGTTTTTATTTTTTCTTTTGCTATGAATCTTAACTTTTTAAGTATCTGACAAAGTGCATAATAGAAACCGATGATACTAGATATAGTTTCTACATAAACTGATGAAAAACAATGCATATGCTGTTGTTGTTTTTGAAACTTTTTAATTAGCTGTAATTTCATAACAGATTCTGAGTTTATGAATTTCTTTGAGTGTTACCAATGATTCTTTGTCAATAAATGGGCAAACCATGACATTTGACTTCGTTGCTGACATGGAGGCAATTCAGGTTTGATCTCCACTTGATATGTTACAGTGTTTAGGTTTGTACTTTGACACAGGAGTATGGATGCACAATGTAGGTTGTCATGCAGCTTCTGATGAAATTTTGTCCTGTTACTTTTCTTGGACAGTGGCATCTTTTTAGAAGGTTTTTTCAAGTTGTAAAATGTTGCACTTTGGAGAATAGCTTGTTTTGTGCATGAATATTGATATTTTATTATCATTGACATCTTATATGTCCTTGTTTTTTCTTTCTTAATTTTATCTTTTATTTATGCAATAAGTGCTTTATTTGATGCAGGGAAAGAGTGGTTTCATCATTTCTCTGAAAAGAGAGCTAGTACTTGTTTGAATTGCTAAATCATATTGTTAATTTAATTCAAGAAAACCACAACAGTTTTGAATCTCTTAGATGTTTAGGCTCTAATTCTGGTTTAATGAAATAAGCTCCTTTATGTCTTCATTAGAAAATTTGTCTGCTCTCCTATTATTGTCAAATGGAGATATCCGGACTTTCAGGTTGCTGCATTTTAGGATTTATGATTCAGGCCATAGAGAGGATTTTCAGTGCGCTCGCCAGACTCTATGAAGAACCCTCATTCTTAGATACAAATCTATATTTAATGCCCTCTAAGAACTGATAGTGGACAAGTTTTAGGATTGTAGAGTGTAGACTGTAGCTTGATGCCAAAAATCTAGGTACTTTAACTGTCAGCGGGAAAATTGCCTCGAGAATATCCTGTTCATGATAGAATTGGAAGTTGGACAGGTAGATGTAGACCCGGCCGGCGGTTAGGTTTTGAACCGAACCGGCCAATTTCCGGTTCCACACTTAAGTGGAACCAGAACCTTGAACCGAACAGGAACCGACCGGTTTGGTTCCGGTTCCAAACTTTTTTTTTTTTTTTAAATTTCGAAAATAAATTAAAATAAATGAGATTAATTTTATAAATAAATAAAATTATTACATTGAAGAGCTTGAGCTTAAATTTTTATCTTATTTAAGTTGCCTACGTATCCTCCAGGGGTGAGAGGAATCAAAGCTCACGTAGTTCCATTACAATTTTAAGACATTTCCCTTTGTAAATTTACAATTTTACAATTATCAATCATCATTATCAGTTGATCCTTCAGCTCCGGTTTCGTTTGCACTTGTTGTTGCAGATGCATTATCGAACAAATCTTCAAAATCATCGGGGTCATCTTCTTGTTGTCTCAGATCAGCTCTAGTCCAATTATCCACACAAGCTGTTGTTTCTAGAGTGCTTGGACGTAATGAAGATCGTCTAGCTTCCAATATATTGCCTCCCAAGCTGAATGCTTGCTCAACCGCAACGGTGGATATAAGTGCTGCCAATATCTCTTTAGCAATAATTGATAAAACATGATATATATTTTGATGTCGGTTCCACCAGTCAAGGATTTTAAAATTTTTACTAACTAAACTTTTAGTAGGAAACTCGAAATTTGTTGATAATAATTATCTAATTCGGGGTTATTAGTTGTTGTATCCCTAGCTTTTTTATTTCGTTGCAATAACCAATCTTTAGCAATAATTGATAAAACATGATATATATTTTGATGTCGGTTCCACCAGTCAAGGATTTTAAAATTTTTACTAACTAAACTTTTAGTAGGAAACTCGAAATTTGTTGATAAATAATTATCTAATTCGGGGTTATTAGTTGTTGTATCCATAGCTTTTTTATTTCGTTGCAATAACCAATGATCCCATGCGCTAAGTCTTGTTTGAATTACCGGGTCGCTACTACTAGATTCACTTAATGTTCCTAAGTTATATCTTACAATATAATCATTAATAATTCAACCATTTTACCTTCATAACAATAATGACTTCTAACAAAATAATATCATTAGGATAGCTACTTTCAGCATGTTCATCGAGAGCACCAACAATATTCAAACTTACAAGAAGAAATAAATGTGTTGTTGGATAATAAACACCGCTAAAAGTTAAAGTAGCTTCATTAAAAACTTTTAAAATATCTAAAATGTTTTCACAAATATCCCATTGACTAGGATAAAGTGTGACATTTTGAACATGTTGAGAAAAAAACTACATAATGCATCTTTGTATTGAAATGTTTGACATAAAAGAAAATAAGTTGAATTCCAACGTGTTGGAACATCTCTTGAAAATTTAATCGGTTTAATACAATTTATTTTACAAAACTTTGTCCATTCTCTCCTAACTTGAGAATATGACCAAATATAATTTAGTGCCATTTTAATAGGATCAAGGAAAGATGATAATAATTTTAGACCGTCTTGAACACATAAGTTAAGGACATGAGTACAACGAATATGAAAAAATCGACCCCCTAAATTTGGTTCACATAAGGATTTTAAATCATTGATGGATGCATTATTTGCAGATGCATTATCAAATCCAATTGTTAAAATTTTGTGCAGTAAACCATATTCATAAAAAATTACCTTCATCATTTTATAAATATTTTGTGCAGTATGTTGGTCATCAAAAACTCTAAATACACTGTTTTTGCATGGTAAATGATGCATCAATCAAATGATAAGTCACACCCATGTATGAGTGTGTTTGCCAATGGTCACTCCAAATATCAGAACATATAGAAATACGACCTTTCATCTCTTTAAATATTTTATTTAAAATAATTTTACCATCTTTATATAATTTGAAAATATGACGTTTTGTTGTGTTTCGAGTCATTCTACATGCAGAAGGATTTAAAGCATTATGCACGTAATTAGTAAATTGAAGTTTTTCACCAAAGCTTAAAGAAAGATGTGTCATACAAGTTAATTTCGCAAATTATTCTCTATTTTTTGCATCAGAATATTTAAATAAATCTACAGCACTCGTACCTCTACTAGATGATGTGTACCTGGCCATTTGAGTTTGCGTCGTATCAATTTCAAGTTCAACCGGATGATGTCTTTCCATGTGTTTGATCATATTGCCGTATCCACCAGAAAATTTGTAGATAACCCCACAATAGTTGCAAATTGCTCGTTGTGTATCATCTTCTAGGCGTTCCAAATGAAAATGAATTTTGAAAACATCCGAGGAATGGACCTTAACTTCTTCTCTTCTCCGTGATTGTGCACCGACACTAGGGCCGCTCTCTTGGGTTGGCATATTTGACATTTTGTTCTCAGATGAGCTTGCCATTTTTCGTTTGAGAAATTAGGAAGAAAAATAAGAAAATTGACTAATTGCGAATGATAATAACTAATTGAATTGAGATTGAGAATAAGAGAATTGTAGGAAATGAGAGAGTTGAGAATTTGGTGTGTTGAAATAATGAAAAATGAATCTTATTTATAGAGTTTTAGAATTTTTTGTATACCAAAAATACCCCTAAATATAACCGTTTTATTACCGTTATTAGAGATATATTAGTAATTTATATTTTATTTTATTATTAATGGCAGGGAGCCAGCCCCCCAACGATGGGACGTAAGGTTCCGTTGGAACCGAAACCGACGGTTGAAACCGTAGAACCGGTGGAACTGTAACAACCGGTTCGGATTGGGGTCGAACCCGGTTCGGTTCCGAACCGAAACCGTGGCCGGGTCTAGGTAGATGAGATAATAATTGAGTTGGAGAAAAAAAATATGGGACAAAAAAGTGGTCCCCTATTACTTGGCATTTATCAGCCCATATCGGTAAGCACTAAGCAATGTAGAGATTGGATTGTTTCAAGGAATACTTGGTCTGCTTTACCAAAGGGATTTTCTATTGTACATATTCTAGTTATATTTCTTTTTATAGGATAATAGAATCCTTAAAATGTAGTTGATATCTTTCATTTTGTGCAAATTTCTCGGGCAGTGATGAAAAATGGTTTTAAATTTGTGAGTAGACCCGGCCACGGTTCCGAAACCGGAACCGTTGGCGACCGGTTCGGTTGGGGTTCGACCCCAACTCGAACCAGTCGGAACCGGTGGAACCCTTCCCAACCCAACAGTTAGGGCATTTTTTGGTATCAAAAAAATTCTAAAACTCTATAAATAGGATTCATTTTTTCATTATTTCAACACACCAAATTCTCAACTCTCTCATTTTCTATAATTCTCTTATTCTCAATCTCACTTCAATACAATACAATTCTCTTATTATCTTATTCTCAATCTCAATTCAATTAATTATTATCATTCGTAATTAGTCAATTTTCTTATTTTTCTTCCTAATTTCTCAAACGAAAAATGACAAGCTCATCTGAGAACATAATGTCAAATATGTCAACCCAAGAGAGCGACCCTAGTGTCGGTGCAGAATCACAGAGAAGAGAAGTTAAGGCTCGTTCCTCGGATGTTTTCAAAATCCATTTTCATTTGGAACGCCTAGAAGATAATACACAACGAGTAATTTGCAACTATTGTGGGGTTACCTACAAATTTTCTGGTGGATACAGCAATATGATGATTAAGCACCTGGAAAGACATCATCCGATTGAACTTGGAATTGATACGACGCAAACTCAAATGGCCAAGTACACATCATCTAGTAGACGTACGAGTGCTTTAGATTTATTTAAATATTCTGATGCAAAAAATAGAGAAAAATTTGCGAGATTAACTTGTATGACACATCTTTCTTTATGCTTTGGTGAAAAACTTCATTTTACTAATTACGTGCATAATGCTTTAAACCATTCTGCATGTAGAATGACTCGAAACACAACAAAACGTCATATTTTCAAATTATATAAAAATGGTAAAATTATTTTAAATGAAATATTTAAAGAGATGAAAGGTCATATTTCTATATGTTCTGATATTTGGAGTGACCATTGGCAAACACACTCATACATGGGTGTGACGTAACGTGACTTGTCATTGGATTGATGCATCATTTACCATGCAGAAACGACTTATTGCATTTAGAGTTTTTGATGACCAACATACTGCACATAATATTTATAGAATGATGAAGGTAATTTTTGATGAATATGGTTTAGTAGAAAAAATTTTAACAATTGGATTTGATAATGCATATGCAAATACTGCATCCATCAATGATTTATCCATCAATAATTTTCATATTCGTTGTACATGTATATGTCATGTCCTTAACTTATGTGTGCAAGACGGTCTAAAATTATTATCACCTTTCCTTGATCCAATTAAAACAGCACGTTACTGTATTTGGTCATATTCTCAAGTTAGGAGAGAATGGACGAAGTTTTGTAAAATAAATGGTATTAAACCGATTAAATTTTCAAGAGATGTTCCAACACGTTAAACTATTTTATGTCAAGCATTTGAATACAAAGATGCATTATATAGTTTTTTTTCTCAACATATTCAAAATATCACACTTTATCCTAGTCAATGAGATATTTGTGAATTTTTTTTAGATATTTTAAGAGTTTTTAATGATGCTAGCGGTGTTTATTATCCTACAACACATTTATTTCTTCTTGAGAGTTTGAATATTGTTGACACTCTCGATGAACATGTTGACAGTAGCGCCATTACTGCTATAAAGGTAAAATGGTTGAATTATTTTAGAGAAATTCATTTACTTTATCTTATTGCTGCTGTTTTTTTTATCCTAGATTTAAATTAGAAGGTTTGAATGGTGCTTTACAAGATTATTTTGGTTATTTAGGAATATTAGATGAAATTGATATTACAAGATTAATGACGAAATTAAGAAATGATTTAATTGTTTTATTTAATGATTATATTGTAGGATATAGTAGTAGCGAACCGGTAATTCAAACAAGACTTAGCGCAGGGGAAATAAAAAAGTTAGGGATACGACAACTAATAACCCTGAATTAGATAATTATTTATCTACAAATTTTTAGTTTTCTAATGAAAGTTTATGCAGTAAAAATTTTAAAATCCTTGAATGGTGGAACCGGCATCAAAATATATATAATGTTTTATCAATTATTGCTAAAGAGATATTGGCAGCACATATTTCCACCGTTGCGGTTGAGCAAGCCTTCAGCTTGGGAGGTAATATTGGAAGCTAGGCGATCTTCATTACATCAAAGCACTCTAGAAGCAACATCTTGTGTGGATGATTGGACTCGAGCTGATCTGAGACAAAAAGAAGATGTCCCTGATGATTTTGAAGATTTGTTCGATAATGCATCTGCAAGTGCAACAAGTGCAAGTGTAAAATTGTAATTTACAAAGGGGATATGTCTTAAAATTGTAATAGAACTACGTGAGGTTTGATTACTCTCACCCTTGGAGGATACGTATGCAACTTAAATTTTTAAACTCTTCAATGTAATAATTTTTTTTATTTATAAAATTAATCTAATTTATTCTAATTAATTTTCAAAATTAAAAAAAAGGTTTGGAACCGAACCGGAACCGGGTTCAAGGTTCCGGTTCCACCCGCCGGCCGGGTCTATTTGTGAGGAGTTCTGAACCCTTATTGTTTCTTGCTTCCATCTAATGCTCATATTTTGGAAATGTTTTGATTTTTATGAAAACTTGGTTCTCCTCATCTTTTATTTTCTCTCATTACAATTATTCATTTTTTTTCTTTTGTTCAACTCTTGGCGAAGGAATTGAGAATTAATTTAATGCAATATTATTCTGAAGATACTTTATTGCAATTTTATTCCTGTTCCCAAAACACCCCAAGTGTCTCTACACATATCTTCTACTCTTCTTTGTTGTGGTTGTTCATTATTTGAACGTTGACTGAGTTGATGAGTGTTGTTGCTTTTTACTGTGTTGTTACAACGTTGATGTGACTTTCTTTATTTTCTTGTGTTGATGAGTGTGTATCGAGTCTTCTATTAAGTTGATGAGTGCATAAAGCTGTTGCTTTTTTTGTGTTGATAAATGCTGATCAATGTTGTTGTTGCTTTGTCAGTTTTCTTGTGTGGATGTGTGTCGATGTTGAGTTTGTTGACTGTGTTGATGAGTGCAGAGTGTTGTAATATTGAATTGTTTTCATTAGTGCCATTGCAGTGTTGTCAACAATGTTACTTCTTTTACTGTGTTGATTAGTGTTGTTGTTGTGACTTTGTTTCTTGTGTTGATGAGTTTGGTGTTTAGTCTGATAAATGTTGATGAGTGTTCTAGCAATGTTGCTTTGACTTTTTATGTTTTCTTGTGTTAATGAGTGTTGGTGTTGAGTCTACTGACTGTTGCTGAAGGCAGAGTGTTGTTGCTTTTTTTTTTCTATGTTGATAAATGCTGATGAGTGTTGTTATTTAATTGAATTGTGTTGATGTTAGAGACATCCATCCAAAGGATATATGTTGGGGGAAGCTTCAACAGACATTGGGCCAAAAAAAGCCCCATCAACTAACGCAGCCCATGCATTAACACCGCGCATATTCCTTTACCCGACGCATCACACTCTATTTCAAATTCCTTGGAAAAATTAGGGGTCCCCAATACCGGGGTCATCGTCAGCTTCTTCTTAAGCTCATCGAAAGCTCTTTGTGCATCCCTATTCCACTCAAGCTGGCCTTTCTTCAATAATTCCGTCAAAGGTTTAGCAATCTTCCCATAATCCCTTACAAATTTCCGATAATATCCTGTCAACCCCAGAAATCCCCTCACTCCTTTAACTGTGCGGGGTTATGGCCAATCTATCACATTTTTTACCTTCTCGGGATCCACTGCTACCCCATGTTCACTCACCTGCCCCAAGAATTGAATTGTTTTCCTCGCGAACTGCCAGTTTGCTTCATTAGCCACAAATTTGTGATCAGCCAAAGTGCCTAAGACATGTCTCAAGTGCTCCATGTGTTGTTGCCAATTCCCACTGTATACCAAAATGTCATCGAAGAACACCAAGATAAATTTCCGCAAGTAGGGTCGGAACGTGTTATTCATTGTCGCCTGAAACGTTGCTGGGGCATTCATTAATCCAAACGGCATCACAACAAATTTGTACTGTCCCTCGTGAGTCCGGAAAGCCGTTTTTGGTATACCCTATCTTCGATTTCAGCCTCTAGTTGTTCATCCTCGGCTAAGATTGTTGCTCACAGAGATTTGACGGAGCATTTATGCATCGGTGTGTAGGGCTGGTCACAGCAAAAATATAACCCATTTTCACGCTTCTCGATGTATTCTTGATATGTGAGATCTCGTCCCCCACGATTGTAATTGCCGCCACTTCCCCTGTTAGCGTTGACTCCTACAAATTCGCTGTGCTTGAACTGCCCATGATTGACCGATTCTCCTCTGCTCTTATTACAAATTGGTTTTGATAATTAGAATTGTGGCCCGACCCACCCATACTAGGCCCACTTCCCAGGTTATTTGACTAAACACTCGGGATTGTAATTGATGACCTTCCCATAGCATCTGGCCCATTTCAAGGCCCGTTTATACTCTTCGTCTCCCCATAGCATCTGGCCCATTTCAAGGCCTGTTTATACTCTTCGTCTCCCTCCTGCCACTGGCCACTTCCATGCCCACTCGTTGCGCTGGTGTGTCCCATGTATATTCTTCCTCTAACATCTGCGAAAGATCTATCGCCCTCTTGATATCTCTTGGTTCAAACACCATTACCTTACGACGTATGTCTCTTCGTAATCCATTTAAAAAATATCCCAAGTATTATTCTTCGGGTAAGTCTTCCACGTGCGACGCTAATCTCTCAAATTGTTCCACATACTCATCCATCGTACTTTCCTGATTAAGTGCAGCAAAAAATATGAATGGGTTGACAGTGTCCTTGTAACAGAACCTTTTGAGTAGCTAATTAGTAAACATTTCCTAAATGAGATTTCAGACCTTCTTTCCAAACCACCGAAACCAATGTATGGCTGAACCTTCCATGCTGACCATGGCTAGTGGTATCTTCATTTCTGGCCGGGTTCGATGCACCTCTAAGAATTGTTCAGCCTTAGTTACATATCCTACGGGGTCAGTTCCATTGAAAAAGGGGAGTTCCACCCGCTTCAACATCATCTTCCTCTCAGCTTCTCCACTATCCTCGGTCTATTCCTTGATGCGAGATCTCTCTATTCCATATCTTAAAGAACCACCCTCTTCAGCCTCATCCTCCATATTAGGTCGCCCTATTTCTCGCCCTATGGAACTTTCCGACCAATTTCCCATTGTCTCATGATTGACCCGTGGGCCATGTTTAGTGCCTTTTTCTTTCATCCAAGCCATCATATAACTTCAGCATTCATCAATGGCCTCAAACTTTTGGCTTAGATTTTCCACTGCCTTAAACTATCCCTTGATCTCCTCTAACCCATCTAAGGTTTGTAATCGGTTTGTTAAGAGGTCTACATTCTCGCTTAAACCACACACATTTCCTCCACATTTCCTACGTTTTTCTCCAAGATTTCTACTCTTGCCTCCATCCTCGTAGTAGCCACTTTTTATTTTTTATTTTTTTTCCTTCTCGTTAGTATCTGACAGGTCAGACCAATTAATAGAACTCAAAATGTTTATAGATCAAATGAAATTCCAAACACATATTTCACGATTTGATAACAGGAAGTTGTGTAAGTTTTTCATTAATAATTGGCATAAACCATGGGACAAACAGAGAGCATAAATTTTTTTAAGGAAATCACTCTAACTCAATAGCTACCAGCCTAGTTGGGATTTACCTTATCCCTTCCTCAGGAAATAACCACCCTAAAAAACAAAGGCAACAAAAAATATATCCCCTATAATGACGCCTCTTTTTATATATACAAATTATACCCAATTATTAATTCATTTCCACCTCAGCACCCTTATCATTAATGGTCTCATTGGTCTTCACTGTCTTTTTCTTCCTCCTCACATAAACTTGCTGGATCATTGGCCTTTCAAATACATAGGTTGCTTTGGTTATAGAACTCAAAATATTTATAGATCAAATGAAATTCCAAACACACGCATTTCACGATTTTATAACAGGAAGTTGGGTATGTTTTTCATTAATAATTGGCATAAACCATGGGACAAACAGATAGCATAACAAAATTCAAGAAAATCACTCCAGCTCAATAGCTATTGGCCTAGCTGGGATTTACCTTACCCCGCCCTCAGGAAATAACCACCCTAAAAAACAAAGGCAATAAAAAACATATCCCTCCTCATCATGACGCCTCTTTTTATATATATAAATTCTACCCATATCCATCACGCCTCTTATCATCCTAACTAATTCATTTCCACCTCAGCACCCTTATCATTAGTGGTCCACTTAGTCTTCACTGTCTTTTTCTTCCTCCTCACACAAACTTGCTGGATCATTGGCCTTTCAAATACATGGGTTGCTTTGGTTATAGAACTCAATATTTATAGATCAAATGAAATTCCAAACACACGCATTTCACGATTTTATAACAGGAAGTTGGGTATGTTTTTCATTAATAATTGGCATAAACCATGGGACAAACAGATAGCATAACAAAATTCAAGAAAATCACTCCAGCTCAATAGCTATTGGCCTAGCTGGGATTTACCTTACCCCGCCCTCAGGAAATAACCACCCTAAAAAACAAAGGCAACAAAAAACTTATCCCCCTCATCATGATGCCTTTTTTTATATATACAAACCCATATCCCTCACGCCTATTATCATCCTAACTAATTCATTTCCATCTCAGCACCCTTATCATTAATGGTCTCATTGGTCTTCACTGTCTCTTTCTTCTTCCTCATCACTTAAACTTGCTGGATCATTGGCCTTTCAAATGCATGCGCAATGTTAGTTGATAGAACTCAAAATGTTTATATATGAAATGAAATTCCAAACACACGCATGTCACGATTTTCTCGGCACCCTTATCATTAATGGTCTCATTGGTCTTCACTGTCTTTTTCTTCTTCCTCATCACATAAACTTGCTGGATCATTGGCCTTTCAAATGCATGCGCAACGTTAGTTGATAGAACTCAAAATGTTTATATATGAAAAGAAATTCCAAACACACGCATGTCACGATTTTATAACAGGAAGTTGTGTAAGTTTTTCATTAATAATTGGCATAAACCATATGATAAACAGAGAGCATAACAAAATTCAAGGAAATCACTCCAGCTCAATAGCTGCCAGCCTAGTTGAGATTTCCCTTACCCCTCCCTCAGGAAATAACCACCATAAAAAACAAAGGCAACAAAAAACATATCCTCCCTCATCATGACGCCTCTTTTTATATATACAAATTCTACCCATATCACTCACGCCTCTTTATCATCCTAACTAATTCATTTCCACCTCAGCATCTTTATCATTATTAGTGGTCCCCTTGGTCTTCACTGTCTCTTTCTTCCTTCTCACATAAACTTGCTGGATCATTGGCCTTTCAAATGCATGGGCCGGCCATTGAGGCGCGAGGCGGACCGCCTTGAGACAGGGAGGCAGGCGCCTCAATACGAACTCCAAAAAAAGTTAATTTTTGTAAATTGATGAAATGATAATTCTTGATTAATAATAAATTTATTATAAATATTTAGTAATTTAATAAATTAATTATTAATTATTTTAACTAAAGATATTTTTGTAACTTATTTTTTTTTATTTAAATATTTATAATAAATAATTTTATTATTAATAATAAATTAATTTGATACCATCCATATTTTTTTTTTTTGAAAATAACTTGATTAATGATATTAACAATTTATAAATTATACATAAAAATCATTTGGAATTGAGATCATGCATATCATGGTACAATTTTAAATAGTTTTCATTGCTCCTACGAAGTACAATAATTTTCATCATGTATATATATGGTAATAGTAATACTAATTTTCATTATTTTTATAATATAATTTGATACATGAATATCATCAAAAATCACAAAATCCATCAGCAAACGTTGACTTCCTACAAATAATACAAAAAATAATTAAAAATTTATTAAATGATGTAAGAATTATAATAAAATAATTTTATTATTACAAAAAAAATAATTCATAATTTATAGTTTATTAAATGATATAAAAGTTAAATTTCATCTCACTTTACATTAATAATTTATTACAAAAAAATATAATTAATTTATTAAACGAGTGTGAAACAACTGTATTCTTCATCCCTTCGACTTCTTCTTCTTCTTCTTCTTCTTCATCTTCTCTCGACGCGCCTTTGCCGAGAGGCGGTGTCGAGGTGCCTCCTCTCACCGTTTTTTTAAACAATGTTTGCAACTTGGAAAACCTTCTGAAGCTCGTTCAGGTCTAAGTCAGGGTTGTTTAACACCCTGATCAGTTCCTGGGATTCCTCCAAGCCCTCGACTCGGGTGTCGGCCTTGGCATCCTCGATCCGTTTCTCAAGGTTGGCTTGAAGATCATTCAGCTTAGGTCGGGCCTTGGTCAGCTAGGCTTTGTTGTAGTCTTGATCCATCTCGATAGCTGTCATCCTTGTTTGCTGCAACATGAGCTCGAAAGATTTGGAGACAGCTTTATCAATGGCCTCGTCCCGCTCTTTTCTTATAGATTGAAGGGCTTAACGAGAGGCTTCAGATTCGACTTTGGTTTATGCTCCTTAGTCTACCTAATCTGCAGCCTGTGAGCTTGGCTGTTCTTAGCCATGAGCACATCCATGTTGGTAGCTAGCAAAAGGTGGGCCAGCCCTTCATGGGCATTCTCTGGTAGGTCTTCCACCCTCGGGTTGCGGACTGGATTTTTCTTGGCGCTAGGAGTCCTCGAGCCTTTGCCACGAGGGGTGGTAGTTTTCCTTCGAGGTCCCTCATCGGGAGCTTCGTTAGATGTCTCCCCCGACCTGGTGGAAGCGTCTTTTTGAGGCCGAATGGGGTGTGATCGATATTTGTGGTGTTTGGACAGACGTTTGAATTTTTTGGGGTGGTGTATTGCCGGTTTGAGTCGGTGAATCATGGGTCGGCATCGGGGCCTTGTGTTTTTATGATGGGGGAGAGTCGAGTGCATGTCTCATTTGGGCCACCCTAGGTTTGCCACTTGGCTTCTCGGGCTATCTCCAAAGAGGTTGATCTTTTTTTTTTCCAGATATTCATGCATTAAGAAGAAACACAAGGTTAGAAGTAATGAAATGGAGCTCAGTTGAGTAATATGTAAAATGAAAATAGTGAACAATAGCAAAAAAATACAGAGAAAATGGCCGATTAATTAGTAATTACCATGTTCTTTTCTCGCTGGAGGAATGGTGCTCGGGATGAGACCCACATCAGCAAAAAAGTAGGTGTTGGGGTGGTCTCTCTAATGATCGGTAACTGAAGTGCTAGTTGAACCCTTGCTCGGACCTCATAAAGGACGGACTTTGAGAGGATCGCCCCAGCAAGCTATAAGTGGTTCAAGATTGTTAGTGAGAAGTTAAGAATTCTAAGGGGAATGAGAAGAATTGGGGAGGACGACTCGTTACTTCCGACCCTGAAGATGTTCGACATTGTGATGTCCTCACCCGAGATGAGCCAGCGATTGTCTCATGGCCTCCTGGCCTAGAACCGTTTGTCCTTGAGATTTTTATTGGTGAACGTAAGGTTGGAGATTATATGTGGGGCCTCAGCATACGTGGAGAGATAATACCAATCCTTATAATCCTTGGGGTTGTCGTTCATTCGATATAACCTCTTTAGCTCTTAAACAGATGGTTCCCCTTGTCCAGCTCAGTTCCATATCACGTAGAGCCCGACCCACACCCTTCATCTATTCAAGTTATGTTGGCACAGGGCCAAGTTCATCGCCGTTAACATCTTGGCAAAGTACCTTTGCATGGGCATGCGCAAGCCCATGTCGAAGAAAGCCAAGCAAAGCTCCACCTGGTCGCCAATGAGTCGGTCGGTTTGATCCCCATCCTCCGAAACGTCTAAGGTAATTTCTTTATGGATAGCTCAGATCTGGTTATGGTGGAAGCTCTGTCCATGTCCAGGTTTATGAAATCAAGAGCATGAGGAGTTGGTTCGGGTCGGGATACTATTTTGTTATATGATTAGTTTTCTTCCTCGAATAGAGTTGGTGTGGTGTCATAGTCAATACTGTCCACTTTAGTCGGCTCGATCGGATGTGAGATGAGTGCCTCCTGGAGGCACTCAAATTGAGAGGAAGGTTAGTCAGAAGTGAATGTCTTGATTACAATTGTGAGCCTATTTTTTGTTGGATCTAGTGTTATTTAGGGTTTTTAGAACACAAACGTACATTTACATGACTCAAACATCAAAACATAAACAAGATCTCATACCCATATTACCCAAAAACACGTATATGCAAGATAAAGGAACTCGAGTTACCATTAAACCACAAAAATTGAGAGCATGTTGTCAAGCGAAATGTTTGTTCATCATGTTCGTCATGCATCAGTCGTGAGTATCAGGCATGCTCTGTGCAAGAATATAAGGAAGAGGTTCATAAAGTACTTAATTATATTTTGGAGATTGAGAAGATGATGATGAAGTTGTTGAGAGAGCTTAGAGTTGCAGAGGTCGCTTTCAGATTTGGAGAAAACACTGAGAGAAGATGAAGTTGTAAAGGTTGGAATAGGAGTAGATGAAGCCTTTAAATATATTGATCAAGTGGATCTTGATCGTTGGATTGAAATAATAATGGTAGATTGATGACACGTGTCGGTTCAATCACAACCGTTGAATTCAAATGAAGGGCTGGATAAAAGCCACATACACAATGGACATCAGCCACATAAGTTTGGGCGCGCAAGTCACAGATTCGTGATACCTGGCATCTTGGGGAGATGAAGCGGAAATGAGACTTGATGGATTTGATGGGCATTAAAAGAAGTTGTCATTCCTTTTGTGTTTATTCCTAGGGGCGTTTTAGAACCCTATGAGAGAATCTTCTCAAAGGGGGTGAAAGAAATGCAATCGTCACCTAAAGGGAAACTTTGGCAATGATGCATGGAGACCATAACCCAAACACACTGGGTCAGTCTTACCATCGAGCACCACCATCTTTTATTAAAGTTCACAGCATCAACTCATCAACTCGTTGATACCGAGAACTAGGGGATAGATGTTGATGATGGTTTTTCACCTCGAGGAAGTTCAAGTACCGATGAGAGGTGGAATGAAGTTTGTACTTGGCCAATAGAGGATGATAAAGATCTAATGGCCTAGAGAGGTTGAAGTCAGACAGAGAGGCTCTACCCCACTATACAGTGGAGCTCTCCCAATTGCAGAGTAAGCTGAGGATGAAGTGAATTATTGATCTGACCCAATCCAGGGAGAATTGTTGGATTTGGGCTCATTTGAGTATTTATTGAAACCGAACCGAAGGGGTCCGTGTTTAGCAACTTGATCTGGCTGAAGATGTCATATGAAGTTTTCTCAAGCATTTCTGCCTCAATAAGCTGACCTGAGGAAGGAAGATGAGATCATAGGCTGACCAGTATTGAAGCCATATGACGTATACCTTACTTGAATGCTTCTAGAAGACTGATGTGACAGAAGTTGGTCAACAGTTGAACCGCAGACTGTCACTTCAACAAAGTTTGCAGCAGTGGCTAAAAGGTTGAAGTGATGGATTTCTACTGACAAGGAAAGTTGAGCCAGGTGTTAGTCCCCGATTGTTTGTTGAGTGGCTGGGGAAAAGAATCATGGATCAAGGATGGCCTGATAACGACAGCTGACATCATGAGTGGGTGAAATATTGGATTTGGGAGACTGTATAAAGGGGTTGAAATATCTGATTCAAGAGTTATAAAATTTCACAATCCACAACTTATTAAAATCAAGAGTTACAATTAGTGATAGAGAGATAAATCTGATCACTTCCCGATCGCTTGAGAGAATTATACCACTCTAGTTAAAACTCGAGGTGTTCGATATTGTATCTTGTATTCCTCCCCCACTTGTAGCTTGGGTCGCTCTTGACCCCGAGCAAGTAATAAAATACCCAATTTTTTTCTCGTTGACGTAGGTTGAAGTCACTCTCCTCGGAACCACGTAAACTCCTTGTATCTCTTATCTGTCTGCTAAATTTATTTTTGGTTCCATACTAACCAAACAAATTCACTACTGATGGAGATTTTTCTGATGGGTTAATTTCCCTATTATCCTTGTAATGAAAAACATTCGTCAATATATATATATTTACTTTATGTCTTCTATCTATTGAGAAATTTGTCTTTTATCCCTGTTATATTGATTGAAAAATTTTCTTAGTTTTTAAAATTATCCATTTCCTACCCGATGTTATATAAGTGTACATTTTTTCTATCTGAAGTTGTAAAAGTGTATCTTCCATCCGAAATCTTTCAAAAATTTATTGATTTTCAATTTAAAAAAAAATAGAAGTTGATACACTTTTGAAATTTTGTGTGGAAAATAATAATTCAAAAAATATTATGATATTTTTGAACTTTCGCCTAAGTTAAGATGAAAATCAGATAATTTCTCATATCAAAATTATGATTTCTCATTTCAAAATTATAATTTTAGGGTTGCGCCTCTCTGGGAGTGTGTAATTTATTTTTTCTCGCCCTCCTACCTTGCTTATTAATTCTATATTTGACTTGACTAAGGGATATTAGGTTAACCCAAAAACAAGTGATCGTAATGAAATAAATCCAAATTTTTCTAAAGTGTATCATTTTTCACTTTTCTGGATAGAAAAATAATTAATTTTAGAAATTTTTAGGTGAAAAATTATATTACTCCAGATCGAAAAAATGATGCACTATAAAAATTTTCGGACAAATGATTAATTTTAGAAATTTTTCGCTTTTACAAATGATTAATATTTTCACTTTTCTGGATAGAAAAATAATTAATTTTAGAAATTTTTAGGTGAAAAATTATTTTACTCCAGATGGAAAAAATGATGCACTATAAAAATTTTCGAATTATTTAATATTTTCATTTATATATAGATGGACAAATGATAATTTCCCTTCAAATAATAATATAATAATACACGATTTTCCAATTTTTTTTTCAATTTATGTTGCAATAATGAGAAATTATCATAGTGTGGGGATGTTGGGAGTCTTTGGGACTCTGCTGAATAGGTTGAGTCTTGTGAGTTTTACTTGCTATTTTTATAAAAAAACTTGCATTTTATTATATTTCATTATAGAAAAATGACTAACATAAGTGACAAAATTAATCATAAAATACATGTATAGTGTATTCAAATTATTTTTTAGTAACATAGTACATATATTTTTTTTTAATTAGTTTTAGTCATTATTGTTCATGAAAAAGATTTGACTACTATTTTTTTCTATTCAATTATGTAAAAAAATAGTGCACCAATACTTTTTTACAACATCTTCAATCCTTGTAACGAGCTTTGGGCCAGTGACTCCCAAACCAGTTGGTTTTAGGGCATTAGGTGTTAAGACACCCATACAGACTTAATTGCTCGGATCTCATATGTTAAAAGCTCTACTGTTTGACGTGAACAATCACTGCTTACTGAGGCAATACGTCTAGTTACTAAGTAGAAACTTAATTATTATTAACTCAGGCTCTATCGTTTGACGGCTGTATTGAGGCAAGATGTATGGTTATTAAGTAAGAGCGATGTTAATTATTTATATACACATTTTTTATTCCATCGCTTTTAGGTGCTATTTCCAATAAACCAGAGCACTGAATATTATAAAATTTTCATTTACAACCCATGTTCGTGTGTTACCATGTATGTTGATAATACTTGTCAAATGAGCATATAAAGATCAAATTTAATCAATGTTATGGAGAATTCATGAATTTAAATAATTCAAAATGAAATAAACAAAAATTAACTTGTTACGAATTAAACTGAGATACGTCTTAGGAGCGAAAACTCCTTACAGAGCTATCTCAACACATAATTCTACTTGGTTAGTAAGTTAAAAACATAAAAATCAAATATATTTTTTTTGAATATCAAAACAAAAAAAGCAAAAACATCACAAAGAAAAATAAAAACAAGATACTAATCAACTATTCCATCCCCCAAATCTAATTGATACATTGTCTCCAATGTCTAAAAAGAAGAAGAGTTTAAAAGACAGTACCTGGTTAGTGTGAAATTATCAATTGTATCTACATCTAAAAAGAAAACTAAAGATTAAAATCCAGATTTATTCAACGTTTTTTGCCACGATCATTATCAGACCAATTCAATTTGGAAATGATAGAGTCAATTTTTGGTTCAAAGGGTAAGAATTGGTCAATTAAATTATTGGCCGTTTTGGCAATGAGGAATATATCTTTTACGGGTTTTGAAAGAAACCCATTTCTTCTTCAAGAAACACAAAAAGAAAATCAAAAAATTCATCAACATTAAACAGTTCAACTGGTTTCTGGTGAATGTTCAAGTTCGCCCAAGATATCACGGTGAATATTTCCTCCATCTTGCCCAGGCCACTTGACAAAACAATAAAAACATCAACACGATTAATCATTTGAAAAAGTTTTTTGGACATACCTGAAACAATGTATTCATCTCCGTTTGATTTTTCGATAAAATTTGCGTCTGCCAAAGGTTTTGGAATGATACCTAAAACTTGATTGTCACATTCTTGTATGGCCCTTGAAACGTACTCCATCAGTCCAAGATTGCCACCGTCATATACTAAATGTATTTTTCTCTCTACCATAACTGTAACATCCCGCCTAGGTCAGGATGCTACCGGCAGGAGACAGGAGAACCCATCTCCATAAGCCTCTGATACTAACGAAATTTCGGCATGATGTATTCGTAACATCATGCAACCTGGCCTATAGCCAGCATCCACATACATCATAAACATAAAATCTCGGCCTCAGGCCGGAATCACAACACTAATGCAGTCTAAGGGCCCAACTAAAATACGTTGCAAACATAATACAACTGGGGCTCCGTGCCCGAAAATACGTATATGCAAAAACTTTTACAAACTTTAAACTTATACAATGGAACTTATAACAACTCAATTACTTTACAAATAACTCATAAACAACTTGACTCTTATACTCCCAAGACCTGGTGACTGGCTGACTGCAACGCTGCTATCCGGCTCCTCAAAATCTGGTATTTGTGGTCAATCGATCGGATCACCAACCTGCAAGACTCAAAACACTTGCTTTCGCTGCGCTACTCTGATATCTTATTTCTTTCCTAATTAATCCTCTACTAGTTCCAATTCAGATTCTTACTATAGTTATCTTTCTTTTAACACATTGAAATATCATCAAATCGGATCTAAATATAATATTCTTTCTATTGCCTAACCACCAAACTAATACTAACCGTACAAACTTGAATATAAAATCTTATAATCATGAACTAGTGTTTTACAACCTGTTCCTTCCATATAAGCATACAATGCACACATACATCAATCAATACTCAGATATAATCATGCTATCATTCATTAATGTCCACTTTATGCGTCACAAATGTTAACTAGAATGTATGATTTAAATGCATGACTTTTATAAGCTATGCAGTACTTTAATCATGCCATGCTTTTATGAAATACGTCTGAAAATCTTTTCTGAAAACTGCTTTCTAAACTCTTTATGAAATCTGTCTTTCTGAAATACTATTTTCAAAAAAAACTGTTTCTGAAAACTGCTCATCTGAAAACTGTAAACTGTATTTGGGGTATCCGCTGAAAACTGGCGCATAGGGGCGTTACGTATCGCCGTCCCCCCATACGCCGTAGAGCTAGATATGCAAATCCATGACATTGGGGCGTTACGTATCGCCGTCCCCCAAAGCATGCCATACCTGCCCTGAAACTAGTGGTCTTGGGGCGTTACGTATCGCCGTCCCCCAAGCCACAACTAGAGCTGGGGTTGCAAATCTATGCTACCGCCCAAGCTCTGAACTGGAGATCAGGTACACGATCCTATGCCGCCATCCTGTCTCATAAACTAGGATCTAGGGGCGTTACGTATCGCCGTCCCCCTAGTCCTCTACATGTGCACATGTCTCTATCCGTCAATTCCATCTCTGTATCTCAAGTTACATACTGGGGTGAGTTTTTCCCTCATGCCCCGAAAATATAAAACCATATTTTATATCTCAAAACTGTAAAAGCATTTTCTGAAATACATTTTCTTTCGAGATACATTTCTTTCAAAAACATCTGAAACTTTTCTTTCAAAATACTTTGAACTTCAGAATCTTTCTTAACTTCAACTCGATTTCTAAAATGAGAACACACTATGCATATCTATGAATTAATGACATGCGAATCCTATTCTTTTCAAATCATTTAATTTACTTAGAGACTTACAATATACATAAACTATTCCTTCATTTTCTCACATAATCATGCTTTACAATAGCCAAACATCACATATCAATATTTACATTAAATACTACATTGCTCACATTTATATACTTTGTACTAACTCATCATTTTATACTCTCGCAAATGCCAAAGCTTATGTTTATACTTAACCATTTAACAAACTTCAATTACATATTCGTCGAGAAGCGAGATTAAAGACTGACCCGCTTAATCTCTTTCAAATATTCAAGATATAACTTACACATAACAGTTATCATAAAACTAATTTCATTTATCAAAACAATATTTAATTTCTGACATATTGACAGAACATGAAACTTCACTACTAGTCTATCACTAAACCTGCAACATACTTGCATCGCTCAGCTATAGCCTTATTCAATCAAAAAAAATACAACCCCACCTAACACAAAACAATAACTAACTTACAAAATCATCATCAACTCAATATAAGTCCTTTTCTAACACTTCCCCAATTTTCTCCCCAATTTCCTAGGGTTACTGCCGATCTTCTTCTTCTTCTCTTTAACCAGTTGCATTTCTTTTATCTTAGGTTTTCTTTTAATTTTCATATAGAAATTCAATTCTAAAGTTCTTTTAATACATTCCATCCCATCAATTTACCCAAATTCGAATCTGAATAATCAAAATCCAATTAACATAAACAACTTAATTCAAAGAAATCACAACATAGTGTCCTTACCATTAGCATCCATAAATAAGATCAAAATCGCAAGCCCAAACTCCCTCATCTTCTTCTCTGCTCTGCCTTTCTCTCCTCTTCGTCTTCTTCTCCTTCCTCTCGCTCACGGTGCTGCTTCTTTCTTCCTTCCCTCCAATTTGCTTCTTTCTCGGTTTCTCTTATCTCTCTCTTTCTCTTGTTTTCGGCCTTCTCATATCTTCCCCAACTCTCAGCCTCTTTCTTTCTTTCTCTTCGATTCTGCTTCTCCTCTTCTTTCCTTTCGGTTTTCTCTCCTCTCTCTCATGATCTCTCCTGGTTTTTGTTTTCATTCTTTTCTTTCTCTCTATTCCCGATTCATTTCTCTCTCTTTCTCTTTTATTTTCTCTCGGTCTCTCTCTCTCGAGCTCTCTCCAACTCTCTCGATTTTCCCCCCTCTTCTCGTCTCTCTCCCCTGTTCTCTTTTCTGTTTCTGCGTGCGTGAAAATGGCTGTGTGTGTGTGTGGTAATTTTGTAATACACGTGTCTGTCATATAATTGTGTGTGTATGTTTAGTTTTATATATACATTTCACGTGAACATTGGATATAAATATCTAGGACCATTAATTACCAAATGTTAAATTTCAATGCAACCCCTATAGTTTGATTATTATTTATCTTATAATCAATTTCCTTAAAAAGTCCTTATTTTACAATAAAAAAAATGGACATCGCGCTCGGACGCGACCCCACACGCGAAAATAAAAATTAATGCAACACATATAATAACCCGGGATGTTCATTCACCCCTCCTTATATAGGATTCGTCCTCGAATCCTGCTCTGGGCATACAAAATCAAACAACAGGCAAAGACTAGTAATCAAACATCAAGCAAAGACCAATAAGGTCAAAACAAAACAGATACTTACTGAGATAGCCGAATAGCCAGCAGCTGCAGTCACCGACACTCTATAAACCTATGCTCTGATACCATCTCTGTAACATCCCGCCTAGGTCAGGATGCTACCGGCAGGAGACAGGAGAACCCATCTCCATAAGCCTCTGATACTAACGAAATTTCGGCATGATGTATTCGTAACATCATGCAACCTGGCCTATAGCCAGCATCCACATACATCATAAACATAAAATCTCGGCCTCAGGCCGGAATCACAACACTAATGCAGTCTAAGGGCCCAACTAAAATACGTTGCAAACATAATACAACTGGGGCTCCGTGCCCGAAAATACGTATATGCAAAAACTTTTACAAACTTTAAACTTATACAATGGAACTTATAAACAACTCAATTACTTTACAAATAAACTCATAAACAACTTGACTCTTATACTCCCAAGACCTGGTGACTGGCTGACTGCAACGCTGCTATCCGGCTCCTCAAAATCTGGTATTTGTGGTCAATCGATCGGATCACCAACCTGCAAGACTCAAAACACTTGCTTTCGCTGCGCTACTCTGATATCTTATTTCTTTCCTAATTAATCCTCTACTAGTTCCAATTCAGATTCTTACTATAGTTATCTTTCTTTTAACACATTGAAATATCATCAAATCGGATCTAAATATAATATTCTTTCTATTGCCTAACCACCAAACTAATACTAACCGTACAAACTTGAATATAAAATCTTATAATCATGAACTAGTGTTTTACAACCTGTTCCTTCCATATAAGCATACAATGCACAATACATCAATCAATACTCAGATATAATCATGCTATCATTCATTAATGTCCACTTTATGCGTCACAAATGTTAACTAGAATGTATGATTTAAATGCATGACTTTTATAAGCTATGCAGTACTTTAATCATGCCATGCTTTTATGAAATACGTCTTGAAAATCTTTTCTGAAAACTGCTTTCTAAACTCTTTATGAAATCTGTCTTTCTGAAATACTATTTTCAAAAAAAACTGTTTCTGAAAACTGCTCATCTGAAAACTGTAAACTGTATTTGGGGTATCCGCTGAAAAATGGCGCATAGGGGCGTTACGTATCGCCGTCCCCCCATACGCCGTAGAGCTAGATATGCAAATCCATGACATTGGGGCGTACGTATCGCCGTCCCCCAAAACCATGCCATACCTGCCCTGAAACTAGTGGTCTTGGGGCGTTACGTATCGCCGTCCCCCAAGCCACAACTAGAGCTGGGGTTGCAAATCTATGCTACCGCCCAAGCTCTGAACTGGAGATCAGGTACACGATCCTATGCCGCCATCCTGTCTCATAAACTAGGATCTAGGGGCGTTACGTATCGCCGTCCCCCTAGTCCTCTACATGTGCACATGTCTCTATCCGTCAATTCCATCTCTGTATCTCAAGTTACATACTGGGGTGAGTTTTTCCCTCATGCCCCGAAAATATAAAACCATTTTTTATATCTCAAAACTGTAAAAGCATTTTCTGAAATACATTTTCTTTCGAGATACATTTCTTTCAAAAACATCTGAAACTTTTCTTTCAAAATACTTTGAACTTCAGAATCTTTCTTACTTCAACTCGATTTCTAAAATGAGAACACACTATGCATATCTATGAATTAATGACATGCGAATCCTATTCTTTTCAAATCATTTAATTTACTTAGAGACTTACAATATACATAAACTATTCCTTCATTTTCTCACATAATCATGCTTTACAATAGCCAAACATCACATATCAATATTTACATTAAATACTACATTGCTCACATTTATATACTTTGTACTAACTCATCATTTTATACTCTCGCAAATGCCAAAGCTTATGTTTATACTTAACCATTTAACAAACTTCAATTACATATTCGTCGAGAAGCGAGATTAAAGACTGACCCGCTTAATCTCTTTCAAATATTCAAGATATAACTTACACATAACAGTTATCATAAAACTAATTTCATTTATCAAAACAATATTTAATTTCTGACATATTGACAGAACATGAAACTTCACTACTAGTCTATCACTAAACCTGCAACATACTTGCATCGCTCAGCTATAGCCTTATTCAATCAAAAAAAATACAACCCCACCTAACACAAAACAATAACTAACTTACAAAATCATCATCAACTCAATATAAGTCCTTTTCTAACACTTCCCCAATTTTCTCCCCAATTTCCTAGGGTTACTGCCGATCTTCTTCTTCTTCTCTTTAACCAGTTGCATTCTTTTATCTTAGGTTTTCTTTTAATTTTCATATAGAATTCAATTCTAAAGTTCTTTTAATACATTCCATCCCATCAATTTACCCAAATTCGAATCTGAATAATCAAAATCCAATTAACATAAACAACTTAATTCAAAGAAATCACAACATAGTGTCCTTACCATTAGCATCCATAAATAAGATCAAAATCGCAAGCCCAACTCCCTCATCTTCTTCTCTGCTCTGCCTTTCTCTCCTCTTCGTCTTCTTCTCCTTCCTCTCGCTCACGGTGCTGCTTCTTTCTTCCTTCCCTCCAATTTGCTTCTTTCTCGGTTTCTCTTATCTCTCTCTTTCTCTTGTTTTCGGCCTTCTCATATCTTCCCCAACTCTCAGCCTCTTTCTTTCTTTCTCTTCGATTTCTGCTTCTCCTCTTCTTTCCTTTCGGTTTTCTCTCCTCTCTCTCATGATCTCTCCTGGTTTTTGTTTTCATTCTTTTCTTTCTCTCTATTCCCGATTCATTTCTCTCTCTTTCTCTTTTATTTTCTCTCGGTCTCTCTCTCTCGAGCTCTCTCCAACTCTCTCGATTTTCCCCCCTCTTCTCGTCTCTCTCCCCTGTTCTTCTTTTCTGTTTCTGCGTGCGTGAAAATGGCTGTGTGTGTGTGTGGTAATTTTGTAATACACGTGTCTGTCATATAATTGTGTGTGTATGTTTAGTTTTATATATACATTTCACGTGAACATTGGATATAAATATCTAGGACCATTAATTACCAAATGTTAAATTTCAATGCAACCCCTATAGTTTGATTATTATTTATCTTATAATCAATTTCCTTAAAAAGTCCTTATTTTACAATAAAAAAAAATGGACATCGCGCTCGGACGCGACCCCACACGCGAAAATAAAAATTAATGCAACACATATAATAACCCGGGATGTTACATTCACCCCTCCTTATATAGGATTCGTCCTCGAATCCTGCTCTGGGCATACAAAATCAAACAACAGGCAAAGACTAGTAATCAAACATCAAGCAAAGACCAATAAGGTCAAAACAAAACAGATACTTACTGAGATAGCCGAATAGCCAGCAGCTGCAGTCACCGACACTCTATAAACCTATGCTCTGATACCATCTCTGTAACATCCCGCCTAGGTCAGGATGCTACCGGCAGGAGACAGGAGAACCCATCTCCATAAGCCTCTGATACTAACGAAATTTCGGCATGATGTATTCGTAACATCATGCAACCTGGCCTATAGCCAGCATCCACATACATCATAAACATAAAATCTCGGCCTCAGGCCGGAATCACAACACTAATGCAGTCTAAGGGCCCAACTAAAATACGTTGCAAACATAATACAACTGGGGCTCCGTGCCCGAAAATACGTATATGCAAAAACTTTTACAAACTTTAAACTTATACAATGGAACTTATAAACAACTCAATTACTTTACAAATAAACTCATAAACAACTTGACTCTTATACTCCCAAGACCTGGTGACTGGCTGACTGCAACGCTGCTATCCGGCTCCTCAAAATCTGGTATTTGTGGTCAATCGATCGGATCACCAACCTGCAAGACTCAAAACACTTGCTTTCGCTGCGCTACTCTGATATCTTATTTCTTTCCTAATTAATCCTCTACTAGTTCCAATTCAGATTCTTACTATAGTTATCTTTCTTTTAACACATTGAAATATCATCAAATCGGATCTAAATATAATATTCTTTCTATTGCCTAACCACCAAACTAATACTAACCGTACAAACTTGAATATAAAATCTTATAATCATGAACTAGTGTTTTACAACCTGTTCCTTCCATATAAGCATACAATGCACACATACATCAATCAATACTCAGATATAATCATGCTATCATTCATTAATGTCCACTTTATGCGTCACAAATGTTAACTAGAATGTATGATTTAAATGCATGACTTTTATAAGCTATGCAGTACTTTAATCATGCCATGCTTTTATGAAATACGTCTTGAAAATCTTTTCTGAAAACTGCTTTCTAAACTCTTTATGAAATCTGTCTTTCTGAAATACTATTTTCAAAAAAAACTGTTTCTGAAAACTGCTCATCTGAAAACTGTAAACTGTATTTGGGGTATCCGCTGAAAACTGGCGCATAGGGGTGTTACGTATCGCCGTCCCCCCATACGCCGTAGAGCTAGATATGCAAATCCATGACATTGGGGTGTTACGTATCGCCGTCCCCCAAAGCATGCCATACCTGCCCTGAAACTAGTGGTCTTGGGCCGTTACGTATCGCCGTCCCCCAAGCCACAACTAGAGCTGGGGTTGCAAATCTATGCTACCGCCCAAGCTCTGAACTGGAGATCAGGTACACGATCCTATGCCGCCATCCTGTCTCATAAACTAGGATCTAGGGGCGTTACGTATCGCCGTCCCCCTAGTCCTCTACATGTGCACATGTCTCTATCCGTCAATTCCATCTCTGTATCTCAAGTTACATACTGGGGTGAGTTTTTACCTCATGCCCCGAAAATATAAAACCATATTTTATATCTCAAAACTGTAAAAGCATTTTCTGAAATATATTTTCTTTCGAGATACATTTCTTTCAAAAACATCTGAAACTTTTCTTTCAAAATACTTTGAACTTCAGAATCTTTCTTAACTTCAACTCGATTTCTAAAATGAGAACACACTATGCATATCTATGAATTAATGACATGCGAATCCTATTCTTTTCAAATCATTTAATTTACTTAGAGACTTACAATATACATAAACTATTCCTTCATTTTCTCACATAATCATGCTTTACAATAGCCAAACATCACATATCAATATTTACATTAAATACTACATTGCTCACATTTATATACTTTGTACTAACTCATCATTTTATACTCTCGCAAATGCCAAAGCTTATGTTTATACTTAACCATTTAACAAACTTCAATTACATATTCGTCGAGAAGCGAGATTAAAGACGACCCGCTTAATCTCTTTCAAATATTCAAGATATAACTTACACATAACAGTTATCATAAAACTAATTTCATTTATCAAAACAATATTTAATTTCTGACATATTGACAGAACATGAAACTTCACTACTAGTCTATCACTAAACCTGCAACATACTTGCATCGCTCAGCTATAGCCTTATTCAATCAAAAAAAATACAACCCCACCTAACACAAAACAATAACTAACTTACAAAATCATCATCAACTCAATATAAGTCCTTTTCTAACACTTCCCCAATTTTCTCCCCAATTTCCTAAGGTTACTGCCGATCTTCTTCTTCTTCTCTTTAACCAGTTGCATTTCTTTTATCTTAGGTTTTCTTTTAATTTTCATATAGAAATTCAATTCTAAAGTTCTTTTAATACATTCCATCCCATCAATTTACCCAAATTCGAATCTGAATAATCAAAATCCAATTAACATAAACAACTTAATTCAAAGAAATCACAACATAGTGTCCTTACCATTAGCATCCATAAATAAGATCAAAATCGCAAGCCAAACTCCCTCATCTTCTTCTCTGCTCTGCCTTCTCTCCTCTTCGTCTTCTTCTCCTTCCTCTCGCTCACGGTGCTGCTTCTTTCTTCCTTCCCTCCAATCTGCTTCTTTCTCGGTTTCTCTTATCTCTCTCTTCTCTTGTTTTCGGCCTTCTCATATCTTCCCCAACTCTCAGCCTCTTTCTTTCTTCTCTTCGATTTCTGCTTCTCCTCTTCTTTCTTTCGGTTTTCTCTCCTCTCTCTCATGATCTCTCCTGGTTTTTGTTTTCATTCTTTTCTTTCTCTCTATTCCCGATTCATTTCTCTCTCTTTCTCTTTTATTTTCTCTCGGTCTCTCTCTCTCGAGCTCTCTCCAACTCTCTCGATTTTCCCCCCCCTCTTCTCGTCTCTCTCTTCTGTTCTTCTTTTCTGTTTCTGCGTGCGTGAAAATGGCTGTGTGTGTGTGTGGTAATTTTGTAATACACGTGTCTGTCATATAATTGTGTGTGTATGTTTAGTTTTATATATACATTTCACGTGAACATTGGATATAAATATCTAGGACCATTAATTACCAAATGTTAAATTTCAATGCAACCCCTCTAGTTTGATTATTATTTATCTTATAATCAATTTCCTTAAAAAGTCCCTATTTTACAATAAAAAAAAATGGACATCGCGCTCGGACGCGACCCCACACGCGAAAATAAAAATTAATGCAACACATATAATAACCTGGGATGTTACAATAACTCTACCCAATTCTTTTGCTATCTCAACAAATTCTGGTTTAGATCCAGAACTAGTTCCACAAAACACACAGATATTAATGACTCATCTTCTTGAAGTTGCTTCCATTTTTTCTTTACTCTCTCTAATATGGATGTGTTGAAGAGAGCAATGATGAGTTGAATTTATAGATCCTGGAAAATGGTGAGTAATAATTGCACTAGTACCTGCCAAATGACAATTATTAGATGAACAATAAAATAAATCGGGAAAGTCAAAAAGTCTAGATCTTGTCGGCAAAAATAAAAGAAATCAAATCAACAAAACAAATCACAATAATTAGTTAAAGACAATGAAATCAAAACAATAATATGTACAAGCAGTTGTGATTGTGGCTCACATCTTCCTCTGATTTTACGTCCAGTAACGGTTTGAACGACCTCTATGGGTCGGGGATAACTTCCCATCCAATTTTCTTATAAATTGGCAAACAAGGTCTTTTAAAGTCAGATTCCCGAGACTCAATTGTTGTTTTTCTCTTTGAAATTGTGCATGTAAATTGTGAATCGCATGATGAACATATCCACTGGGATGCATCTCAAGAGTCAATGATATGTCATCTAAAGACTCTTCACTCATGTCATCTCTAATGAATTTTATTTTATCTTTGCGATTTTCAGACATCATTCCTAAAGAACGACAATGAGTGTTGCATGACCAACATGCACATTTATAACAAACATCTAATCGTTTAGCTCTTCTTTTCTTAGCATATGGGTTTTTTCTTAAACCAGGAAAAAAATGAAATGAAAGAGTCAGATGACTCACCTGCCAATCGAACTCATGTTTCAATTACCTAACGAATATCACTAGGGATACCTTGGATCAAAAGAAGCCTCATTTTTTCTATGCGTGTTTTGTAGACTTTCATTAGAGAATTTTGAGAGAGATAAGGAAAATACTTGTGAAGTTTTGCGAGAGTTTCTTCCATCTTGTCTTGTGACTTTTCCTACAAAAATAAAACACAATAAAACACACAATATCTCAATATATACACATTACGTGGGTTGCCTCCATGCTAATGCTAAGTTTAACGTCTTTAGCCAGACATGATTGCCCAAATTTTAGGCTGGATCGGCCAGTGTGAGACTCTCTTTTTGACGCTCGAATGATTCTCTCCAATAGTGCTTGACAAGTTAGCTATTGACCTTGAATGTGTTGTTGGAGTTGGGGTTATGTATCTCAACTACTCCGTATGGTAACGTTTGGGTGATCACAAATGGACCTAACCATCTTGATTTCAGCTTTCCAGGGAAAAGTTTTAACCTTGAGTTGTATAATAACACATGCTGCCCTGGTTCAAGTTGTCTGCGCACTATTTTCTGATCATGCCACTTCTTGGTCTTTTATTTGTACAGTTTGGCATTCTCATAAGCATGTAGGTGAAATTCCTCTAATTCATTCAATTGTAAGAACAGTTTCTCTCTGCTGCTTGAAGATCAAAATTCAACTTTTTCAGTGCCCAATACACTTTATGTTCAAGCTCCACAGGCAAATGGCATGCCTTTCGAAACACCAATCGATATGGAGACATTTCAATTTGTGTCTTGTAAGCTGTCCGGTAAGCCCATAATACATCATCCAATTTTCGGACCAGTCCTTCCTCGTGAACCAACAGTTCGCTCCAAGATTCTTTTGATTTCTCTATTGGAGACTTCGACCTGACCACTTAACTGTGGATCGTAAGCAGTGATAACTTTGTGAGTAACTCCATATTTGACTAGAGTGCATCAAAGTACTTTTTGCAGAAATGTGTTCGACCATCATTGATGATTGCTCGAGGTGTTCTAAAGCGAGTAAAAATATTTTTCTTGAGGAATTGTAAAATCACTTTGGAATCATTTGATGGTAGTGTTGTTGCTTCCACCCATTTGGAGACGTAGTCTACTGCAACCAAAATGTACAGGTTTCCATATGATGGAACAAATGATCCCATGAAGTCAATCCCATATTCATCAAATATTTTGACTTCGAGAATGCTTTGGAGCGGTCCTTCATTTCTTCTCGAAATATTTCCCGTTATCTGGCACCTGTCACATTGAAAAACAAATAAATGAGTATCTTTAAACAAGGTGGGCCAGAACAAATCTGATTGCAGCACTTTGGTCGCGGTTTTGTTTCCGCTGAAGTGTCTCGCCATATGGAGATAAATGACAATGCTGCAGGACACTATTGACCTCCTCATGTGTATACAACGTCGTACTAAATAATCAGCACATCGCTTGAATAGGTATGGTTCATCCCAGATGTAGTGCTTGACTTCACTGAAAAATTTCTTCATTTGCTGATGTGTCCATTCCAGTGGCCATTTTTCCAATACTATGTAGTTCACATAGTCAGCATATCACGAGACTTCCTGATACTTGATGGCAAATAACTATTTATCTGGAAAATTTTCATTTATTGTCAGCTCATTGCCAATTGTACCTCCATTTTCAAGCCTCGACAAGTGATCTACCACTTGATTTTCTGTCTCATTCCTATCTCGGATCTCCACATCAAATTCTTACAGTAGAAGCACTCAACTGATCAATGTGGGCTTGCCATCTTTCTTTGCGATCATGTATTTGATTGCTGAATGATTTGTGTAGACCACCACCTTAGAACCCAGTAAATAAGAGCGAAATTTGTCAAAAGCAAACACTACTGTGAGCAACTCTTTTTCAGTTGTTGTGTAGTTGAGTTGTGATTCGTTCAATGTCTTGTTGGCGTAATAAATGGTGTGAAAAACTTTCTCATTACGTTGTCCCAAAACTGCACCTACTGTAAGATCACTCGCATCGCACATCACTTCAAAAATGAGCATTTAATCTGATGCTACTATGATAGGAGTAGAGGTAAACTTTTATTTCAAGATCTCATAAGCATGGTGGCATTCTTTGGTGAAGTGGAAAGACACGTTTTTCTCCAGTAGATTTCATAATGGCTTGGCAATCTTGGAGAATTCTTTGATGAATCTCCTGTAGAATCCTGCATGCCCAAGAAAACTTCGAATCCCTTTGACGGATGATGTTGGAGGTAGTTCCTCTATCGTCTCAATCTTTGTTTTATCTACCTCAATTCCCTTATGTGAGATCCGATGTCCCAAGACAATGTCTTCCTGCACTATGAAGTGGCGTTTCTCCCAGTTTAGTACCAGATTGGTATCTTCACATATTTGCAACATTTTTCCCAGATTTTGTAAGCAGTGGTCGAACGAGTCTCCAAACACTGAGAAGCCATCCATGAATATTTACATGCTTTGTTCTAGCATGTCTAAAAAGATGGCCCTCATGCAATATTGAAATATGGCAGGAGCATTACAGAGCCCAAACGACATCATGTGGAATGCAAAAGTACCATACGGGCATGTGAATGTGGTTTTCTCCTGATCTTCTAGGGCGATGGAAATCTGATTGTACCCCGAATATCCATCCATAAGGAAATAGTAATCATGCCCCGCCAGGCTATCTAGCATCTGGTCAATGAATGGTAGTGGGAAATGTTCATTCCGTGTGGGTTTGTTCAGCTTATTGTAGTCCATACACACTCTTCATTCAGTCACTGTTCTTGTCGGAATCAACTCATTCTTTTCATTGGTGACTACTATCATTCCTCTTTTCTTGGGTACACATTGTATAGGACTTACCCAAGAGCTGTCAGAGATGTGGTAGATGATGCATGCATCCAATCATTTGATGATTTCTTTCTTCATTACTTCCTTAATGATTGGATTCAGCCTTCGTTGATGCTCCATTGTGGCTTTGTACTCATCGTTCATCAAGATTTTGTGCATGTAAAATGAAAGACTGATACCTCGAATGTCTGCTATAGTCCAGCCAATAGCTCTCTTGTGCTCACATATTACTTTTAACAAATTATCCTTCTGCACCCATGTTAGAGACGAAGAAATAATAACAGGTAATTCAAAAGAGTTTTCCAAGTATGCATACCTAAGATGGCTCAGAAGTGGCTTTAGTTCCAACTGCAGTGGTTCTTCTATTGAGGGCTTGACTCGCCCCCTTGTTGGTAGTTTCAAACTTTCCACTTACGGTGTCGGTCTGAAGCGAAAGGTTCCTTCAAGATAGTTTGTACATTCCAGAATCTCCTCATCTAATTATCTGTCAGTCATGTTTGTTATGTATGCTTCAAGTTTATCAGTGAAAAATTGCATTACATCTGTGTTCTGGATGACACTATCTATTACGTCAAGTCTAAAGCATTCCTCATCTCTTTCGTCATTTGGAAATTTCATGGCTTTAAACACATTGAATGTTACTTCTTGGTCTTGTACCCCCGTGGTTAATTCACATTTTTATACATCTATGATGGTTCGTCCTGTTGCCAAGAATGGTCTCCCAAGGATGATGGGTACGTCTTTGTCTTCCTTCATGTCCAGGATAATGAAATCTGCTGGGAAAATGAATTTATTGACCTTGACATGTACATCTTCCACTACCCCTCTTGGATATGTGAGTGATCTGTCAGCAAGTTACAGAGTGATTGAGGTGAGCTTTGCTTCTCCAAGCTGCAGTTTCATGTAAATAGACAAAGGCATCAAATTAATACTAGCGCTCAAATCACATAAAGCCTTATTGAAGTAATGGTTCCATATGGTGCAAGGAATGATGTGTTAGGGTTGGTGCTCGGAGTGCCAATCCAGATCATATTTATGTCCGATTCATGAATATGAATAGTTCATTTTTTCATAATATTACTTATTTAATGGTAGCACCTCTTGTGTTTTATATACATATTTGATCTAATTACGATTAGATATCTAATTATGATTAGATTGAAACTAAATCTAATTTAATGACACATGTATATTAGACAAAGACCCTAGGATTTACAATGTAATACGCAGTTACAATGTAGTTTGTAATTAACATTGGAAAACGTCATTATAAGTTGTATATCCTTAAATAAAGTTTCTGATCAATATTTACTAACACGGGTCGGTTAACAAAATCCGTTGAGACCAGTACATGTCGTATATCGTGACTTGGTCCGATGACATGTAGGTGTTTATTTGATAAACACTGAACAACTCACTGAAGATTTCCTAATAGATGGTACACCAATGTCAATAGGAATCTTCTCGAGTTGAGCGAGCATAGTGGTACTTTGACTTGAGATACCACAATGGATAAATTAGTTATCCTCCACACTTTAATGGCAGTCACGTCACTGATCTATTTAGATTAGACCTCCGCCTGTTCGTTGGGTGTGGACTGATGTTCATGATATCCAGTGCGTATCAAGATAGAATCCGTCAGTCCTGTGTATAGGGCATAGGCATCCTACACGTGTTTGTGATCTAGTAAATCCATGGCTGTGGTATAACTTCGGAAGCGAGTTCCAAGTGTTATTTAGATATCGTAAATTTAAAAGTCGACTATATTAAACCTTAGGGATTTGACGTCCTTATCTATATCTCCGGTATAATATTGATAGCCTGTGATAGAGAGATTATACGTATGCAATGACCTCGACTAGCATAGTTTAGCGAGATTATCCGCGGTCGTCATAATTCATGAGTGGGTGAATTATGGATACGAAATTGGATTTCGTGAAGTATAAACCTAAACTTAGAGAGTCTCACAATATGAAGTGTACTCGTTGATCACTTGGGCAACACCTTATGAATAATAAAGATTATTCATAATACTTCACCGAATTAAATGAGTTAATTCGAGTCGTTTAAACGGTTAAACGAAATATATGCATTAGGGGCATTTCAGTCAATTAATAATTAATGTGTATTTGTATTTGATACAAGATTTGATTTGATACATATTAATTGTCAAATGAGACTTTGACACATGCCATTAATATATGTATTTGTTATTTAATGTAAATAAAAATACATATATAATAATAATCGCATTAATTAATTATTTAGATGTTTAAATGTTAAATATCTAGATAATTAAATTATTTCAATATTACATAAATGTTATGCAATATGTTTGATTATTATTGGTTACATGTGACATGATTTATTAAGCTTAAAGTTTACAAATTGGATTTGTTAACTTAAAGCTTATTTTCATGAATTAATTAGTTTAATTGACCAAATTACCAAAATACCCCTTCTTTTACCCCTAAGTCGGTTTTGACATGATATTTAAAGTGGAAAATTTTATTTTCTCCTTTCATAAGAAGCCATGGCCGAAACTTACCTCCATAAAAGCATCCAAAGATTTGTTTGAAGAAACAATGAAGAAAGTGAAGAAATTCAAGAAAAAAGTTTAAGGAAATTACAAGATTTGGAGGTAATCTTCAATAATCTTAAACTTAGAAAGCTTGTTTCTTGTTCTTGAATATCTAGAATAGTTCTAGGGTTTCTTCCTTTCTTAGATTTTGGGCCATTTTGATTTGGAGGATGGATTTGGAGGATGGATGCATGTGTGAAGTTTGATTGAATGATATTAGTGTAATATTGATTCAATTTAGTCATTTGATGACTTGTTGACATTCTAGAGTGTTATGGCCACTCTTGTAACTCCTATAATTGTTCTTGAGTTCTTCATAGGTGGTGGCTTTGTTTGGTGTTAATGTTGATATGATTAATATTTAGAAAATTGGATTTAAAGCATGAAAATTGATAATTTTTGTTACCAAATCAGATCTGAAATTTCTGTGATTTTGGTGATGAAAAGTATGTTATATGAATGTATTGGATGTGTTTTGGGTATTGGAAAAATTGCTGGAAATTATTTCGGAGTTGAAATATGCGAAAACGGTGAAAAACACCGTTACCAGGTGAGTTTCGTGTTTACCGAGTGTTCGCTATCCAAACAGTGAATTGGCCATTATTTGGGCAGCCCATGAACTTCTTAAGCACTATTGGGGCTGACCTGGGCAGCCCCCATAAGTGTTAGTTGGTCGGTTCGGACAAAAACACATTTTATGCCATTTTACGGAAAAACGTTTTTTCGTAAAAGTTTCGTGATGTTTCTAACTTATTTATGTCGTTATTTGATATCGAATAAATATGTTTAGGTGAAATATGAATGAATTATTCATATTGGATATTGAATAATTTATTTGATAATTTTAAAAGTTTTTTGAAGTTACGATTTCGCCCGAACCGCGCGCTTCCGCTGCGCCCGCGCTAAAACCCCAACATAGTGAAACTGTCAGGATCCTTCAATTTTATGGGGAGCTTCCTTTGAAATAGCTGGGCATTTGCTATAATGCTTATGCAAATGGAATGTTGATGTGCAACTTTTTGAAAATCTTCAGGAACAAATTGCTTGTCCAGTTTGTGTTTCTGAAGAGGCTGCGGCAAATGTGGTGGTGGAGTAAATCTTTCTAGATTATTTTCTTTTGACTCATTTTCCTCCGTCTTTGGATTTGCTTCATTGCTTTCTTTTGGAACTTCCTCAGTAGATGCCTTGACTCCAACATCTTTATTAATTTCAGTGCCGCTTTTCAAGGTGATAGCTTGTCATTGCTTCTTCTCTCGGCTCATTGGATTTGGTTCTGTGTCGCTAGGAATAGTACCTTATGGTCTGTAACTCTGAGCATTGACCAGTTGTCCTAATTGATTCTCAATGTCTTCAAAGATGCTGCTTGTGCTTGAAACATAGCATCGTATTTGGCTTCTTGCTTTTTCATCTAGGCAAACAAATCTTCTATTCCTGGTTTTTTTCATACTTCTGGCCTTTATTTTGCTGTTGGAATCCATGTGGTGGATTATTTCTTTCATGTGATCCCTGCCCAGAAGTATTGCTCCATGCGAAGTTGGGATGATTCATCCAACCTGAGTTGTAGATATTAGAGTAGGGATTGTTTCATTGTCTGTTGAAGTTGCTGACATAGTTCACAAACTCATCATGTGGGTTGTGAGATTCTGCCTCTGGTACTCCTCCATATGGTGCACTTGTGGATCCAACATTAACTTGCATGTTAAGAATTTCCAGCCTTTTACAAATTAGATTTAGCTTGGCATTCACAGTTGTGTTGGCTTATACTTTGTGGATTCCTACTACTCGATTGATCATACTCATTTCTATTGGCTACAAGGAATTGTTATTAGCCATTTTTCTATTAAGTCCCAAGTTTGATCTTCTCCTTTTGCCATTAATGCTCATTCAGTAGCAGCATCTATTATAGTTTTCATCAATCCAGTAAGCCCATTGTAGAAAGTTTGGACTTGTAGCCACTTTGCAATCTCATGGTGAGGGCATTTTTCGGAGCAGTTTCTTATATCTTTCTCATGCTTCACAGAGGGATTCTGAGTCATCCTGCACAAAGGATGTGATGTCGTTTCTCAACTTTTCTGTTCTGGCTGGGGGAAAGTATCTTGTAAGGAATTTGGTGGCAAGGTTGTTCCAAGTTGTTATGGAATCTGCTGGTAGTGAATGGAGCCAGCCTTTAGCTATGTCTTTCAAGGAATATGGGAACACATGCAGGCGCATTGCTTCCTCTGTTGCTCGGTTGTAGTTGAATATGCCACAAACTTCCAGGAAGTTGCTGATGTGGGCATTATGGTATTCAATTGTGTTTCCCTCAAACTGAACTGACTGTTGTAACATCTGAATGCATGCATTGATGTCACAAGCATTTGCTGGTAATGATGGAAGTATAATACATGACATGAAGCCATCAACCACCAGAATTATTCTATCTCGAATGGGAATTGGTGGTGCTACTTCTAAAGGTTCAGATTCTTGATTGTTCATGTTGATCAATGCTTCTTGATCTTCCCGTCTTTCCATTTTTAACTGTCTGAGTGTTCTTTCAATTTTTGGGTCAAGCAGACGGATTTCAAAGCTTTTACTTCTTCTCATGTAATGTCTGAGAAGCTGAAACACAAGACACATAAATAATAAGTAAAAACCTTAGACACAAGTAAAGTATTCAACCTTAAAATTAATAGTAAAAGATAAATAAGTCTCTGGCAACAGCGCCAAAAACTTGATATGTGAAATCATTCACGTTACACAAGCGCATGTATCGTTCAAGTAGTATAAAGTGTATCGATCCCATGAGGACTAATTAGTTATGTTATTAATTATTGAAGCTAAATTTCTACAAGTATCTAATTGATTAAATTGTTGAATGAATGATGATTTTATCTAAAACAAGTAAATTAAAACAAAACAAAAGTAAATTCTAAAAGAAATCAATATTATGAGACTATCTATGGTTGTGAATCCTTCCAATGTTCTTCTAAAGATGAAGTGATTATCTTTTACTTGTGTAATATGTTGATTTACTAACCTGGAACACGGAGATATTTAAAAGCATCTGTCGATGGTCAAATGCAAACACCCAAAGTAACCCAATTAACTATATGTCTATGTTAACCAATAAACTTTGAATTTATTAAGATCAAGTTCCAATTATGGCTACCCACGCCCGACATGTATATGTCTATCCTGGAAGGAAATCTCTAAGTTGAGATCGTGAGCTATTGAGTCCAAAGCCGAAACCTAAAATCCCTTCGTCAAGTTTATTATAAGTTTACCACATCAATCTTATTGGTATCCAATCAACAAGAAACATTAAGATTAAGACTCAATAAATAAACCAAAACATCAGATGAGACTTATAAAATCATTGATATTGGAATTCATCACAACCCTAGATAATGTATTTAGTTACAATACATACCTGGGACTATTAAAGAAATAAATAAAAAAACATCATGCTATAATAAAAAAGCTAAAAAGTTAAAATAAAATAATTAAATAAAATATTGGAGTTAGGGGATCTACTTTTAAGATTTCAAATGTAGGAATCTCATTTTATTATAATATAAAAATTGTCAGTGTTATCCAATTAATTAAGTCCAACCAGCCATAAATGCGGTGTTATTATTTATCCATAATCAACCATATATGCGGTAATCATATGTCACCTAAAGACCGACCATATAGGCGGTATCTAATTATGTCAAATAAATAAAACCAGCCATAAATACGGTATCAATATTAATCAATATTATTAAATTATAATTTATATATTATAAAATAAGTGAGATTACCTACCTTATTATATTAAAAGCTTCACCCTTTACTCCAGCAGAAAGAAGTTACCTACTCATGCTTGAATGAAAATAGACAGAATTTTATTACTAAAATAAAAAGAAAATACAAGAAAGCTGAAAATAACACATAAGATACTCTCTTCTAAGTTTTACAGAGAAACCCTAAAGAAAGCATGAGTTTTACATCAAATTTGGCATGCTATTTATAGGAAAATATAAAGGTTTCCACCAATTTCTATACCAAACATGCCACCAAACACTCCACCAAATCCTCCACCAAACATGCAAGCATGTTTGGTGGAAGTTTGACAATTGTAAATTGTCATTTCCATTTTTTTTAATTTTTGATAATGACTTTAATAATTATACATAACACATTTTGGATTTTTCATAACTTTCGGTCTTGAAAACTTTAGAATTCGAAATTTTTATGAACATCAAAGTTGTATAAATTTGAGTCTTTTTTCATTTGGAACTTGAATCACCTAAATACGATATCAGAGTAAAAAATTATGGCCAAAATACGACAATTACGCAAAGTTAAAATTTCCGAAATTATACTCCGTTAGAACGCCATTTTAAGTTTCCAACCTCCAAAATCCAAATGTCAAGTCCATTTTTTTCCCTTCTTTGTTCCATATTTCATCCCGATTGATTCTATTGAGTCCCAATTTTATTTTATCTGTAAAATAAATAAAAACACATCAAAACGTTCATACAACTCTAGAAACTATACAAAATATTAAGTAAAATGAGAGATAAATATTGATATATTTTTCGCTCATCAACATGTACATATTCATTTACATAAACATACACATACCATTACAGGTTCATATACTTACGTATATAAACACATTCATATAGACATTGAGCTCATCGAATATTTCATTTCATATTATAGTAATAACAAAAATCCATACATGCGATGGTCGATTAACTTAACTATAATAATCCCGAAGTCCTTTCTCAAATCCACCTCTTAACTATACTCATTTTATCCTAAACATTTCAATCATTTTATCCTAAATATTTCAATCATCTCTATATACATTTAAACACAAATCAATAATTCAAGTACACATCATATTGGTTACTTACATGCCGTTGCCAGTATTCTAGGGCTGCCGCCGACCACCACAAGTCAAGCAAACCCCTCCACGTATTCTAAGCCCCAAGAACTGCGAATCTTGATTTTTTGTAAGAACAAAATCTTTCCAAGATCAAGTCCAACCCTTAAGGAACCTTGCCCTTGAGAACCTTTCTTTATTTCTTTGGAGAATCTTGAACAGCGATACAGCGTCACAACGCTTGCCACATGTTGATAAGCTTTTGTTCCGTAGAACCAAGGAAGAATCCACTCCCTCAAGATGACACAAGTCATTTTGTTTTGTAAAAAAATATGTTCTTAATTAATTATCAATTACAATGAATAATGCCCCTTTAAATAGGTGGCTAACCCTAATTCTACCCAAATATAATAAAACACTAGTAAAATAACCCAATAACACATAAAATACTTTAAAATTTCGTGCATGAGCTTTCTAATTTAATTAAATTTTAGCCCAACACTTAAACATCACATAACCTTAAAAATATGAAACATAAAAGCTGTGGGGATAACTTGCTTCTGTATTTTGTCTAAGAAGGCTTTTGAATTGGACTTTGATTTAAACTACAAGGTTGTATATCTATGCGTCCTATTTCCAATGCAACTTAAATCACTAAAATCGGATATCGGATGAGAAAGTTACGTCCAAAATACGAAGACTGCGCAAATCTCGCCACTACTAATGCACAATTCGGAAATTAAGCCCGAAATCAATCAATGCAGCCCATGCACGTCCAACACTCATTCCATTCTTGTCTTAGACATAATAAAGCCTTCATATAAAGTCTCATGCATGGACCAAACTCCAGAACCCAATGAATCTTCCAAATCCACCAAAAAAGCCTAAATATACCAATCTAACAAAGCCATGCAATCAGCCATAACTTCAAGTTAACTTGACTCAACAAATAGACCCAATTCTGGATCACATCAACAAGATGGAGGGGTGGTCAGCGCACCCCTTTAGGTCATGCCGCCGGCGCGACCAGGTCTCTTCAAAGACCAATTTGGGGACCGGGGGTCGAGTGGGGGAGTTTGGGAAGTTATGTCATTTTTTTCCGAGTATTATCTCGCTCCAAAACTAACTTTAATTCGGAAACCTTCCAGAACTATTTCAAAAAACTCGGGATCTTACAAATAATCATACGTGGCACGTTGGGATATGTATGTATGTATGTATGATAAAATTTGATTTTCTTAAAATCTGATAGGTAGTTTTCATTTTAGTTGGTCAAATCAAAATCATATCATTAATTCAGACTTTCCAGTTATTTTAGGGAAAATGACAAATAGACTCACAACTTTTACTCATATGGTTATAAAGATATCATTCATTTAAAAATTAGTCACGTAGATCGTTTTTGATAATTTTTGTGTTAAAAAATATTTTCACAAAGTATTTACTTATAAATGAAATAAATTTGTAAATAATAATTTCATAAATTAATTTATAAATATAATGTGAAAATATTAAAATACCATGATTTTTTGTAAATAATTAAAAGATAAAATTATTAAAATGGGTCTTTATAATCATTTTCAAATGAATAGAGTTTTTGTGATAATAAACGTCGGAATCTATTAATCATTTTCCCTTTAATTTATACAAGGTGAATGGTGTCTGCGTATGTAAGTGGCTAACCGAATCATCCATGGGAACAAGAGTGGGTCGAATCGGGCTCGGATTTTGATAATCTCAGTCTGAGTGTGCCAAAAAAAATTTTAGTCCGGGTTCGGGAAAAGTCCGGTCCGGACGTCTGTTGGGCCGGGCCGGTTCGATTTTTATTAATAAAAAAATTAAATATATTTTAAATTTATTATATAAATATTAATATATAAATAATATTTTTTAAGCCCGGACCGGGCCGGGCCTGGGCTTAATGTGCTAGGCCCGACTCGAGCCTGAGCTAGAGCCGAGCCTCCACTTCACGAGCCTGGCCCGAATTTTTTTTACCTCGGGCCGGGCCAAAGTCCAGACGGGCCGGGTTTTTTTTACCCCAGGTCGGGCCAAAGTCCGGATCGAGCCGGTCCGAACTGAGTCGGACCGTGCCCGTATTTTTTTTGCCATCTCTGCCTGCGAAGGATATTTTGTTTAGTAATTGTATATACTAAAACAAATTAAATTATATAATTGAACGAAATTGACCAACATAACCCCAAGGTTGCCGTGTTTTTAATTGGAGTGGTTTGTTCTTTTTAGGGACAGATAATAGATCTAAAAATTAGGTAAAAAAATAATTAAAATAAAATAAATAATAATAAAGAAAGAAATTGAGAAACATATCACGCGATTGTCATTTGTTGTAAAAAAATGAACCAAATTTTTCAGGATTTGTAATACCAATCTCTTCAATAATTGCCCGTGCATATGTTCTTGTTAAATGTTTGCGAATCACCAAAAGCATAAGCTTCTATTGAAGAAACCCTCCACTTGGTCAGCCTCTCTGTCTCTCCCTTTCTTATTCTGATTTTGGCATTTTAACTCGAATCTGATTCATACATACAGATATATTGTTCATTTCGATTTTCTAATTTTCCCAATAATCTGTCGTTTTATTGCTTCCAGATTTGGCCCAGGAGCTTCTTTCTTCATTTGTCAATTTTCCAGATCCAAGAAAACCTGGATTTCGATTTGGGTGCCACTGCCAGGAAAATTGGCATTTAAGTTTCATTCTTATTTAAAGTTTTGATTTTTATATGTTTTGGAGAATATAGAACATAGTTCAAGAGTTGAATTTTTTAGGTCAAAATTTGAGAATTGGGTTCTTTTATATTGTTTAGTGGCGTTATCTTGGCTTTTGGTGATCTGGGTATTAAAGGTATTGTTGAGAGAATTGGTTTGCGGCGTTTTTGTTACTGTTGGTGATCTGGGTATTGAAGAAATTTAGTCTTAAGTTATAGTTTTTGTAGAAGAAATGTTCTATGGTGCATTGGTATGGGACCCTTGGCTTATTGTTTCCCAAATTGTTTGTCTGCAATGCTTATACTACCTCACTCATGGTGTGTTTTTATTCATTTTTGTTGGCACTCGCGTTTCGCATATGAGTCTTGTGTACTTCTTTGATTATGCTACAATTACAACCTCTACTGCCACTGGGTGGTGTGTCATTGCTTCGATTCTGCTCACCTCAGTTGCAGGGTGAGAATTCAAGTTCCTTTGCTTTAATTTAGTATTGGTTGATTTTTTTGTTATGCAATTGGTAGGGGCTATGATGGTCTGTATTCGATATTGGAATGCATTTTTTTATGTGGTGTTTTCTAATGTGCGAGTTACTTAAGCTTGTGTACGGTAATTCATGATAAGGAGCACAAAGTGATAATTGAATTCGTCATAGACTAATAGCTGTAATAAACGGGAACATATAGATGACACCGTTATTGTTATTAAGCTTCAATATAGCATGTCCTTGTTAAATAATTATTCGTTGCTTCTTGCATCGTATCCTTACTAGAGTATAGTCCATTTGCTTATCAGCTCAATATTTGTTCATTTTTCTTTCTGTGCGTCTGCATTTGCGATTTGGGATTATTCTGTCCTAGAATACGTTTCTATTTGATCAATGTATTATCATCTTCTATTTAATTCATGATAGGCATTCACTCATCTCTCTAATGTTCATAAAATAAGCCTTGTAAAATATATTAGTTTCATATATTCATAATTAATATTCCCGTTATAATGTCCCTGCCCTGGTTGCTTGCATTAGTTAACTTTGGATACCATTGTTGTTTGTGCAGAGCTGGCTACATGTTTCATTTAATAGAGAGGGCAAAGAAGTGCTTAGATTTTTCAGCCACTTTGTACATCATCCATCTTTTTATATGCATCGTATATGGAGGTTGGCCCTCCTCAATAACATGGTGGGTTGTGAATGGTACCGGGCTTGCATTGATGGCTTTGCTAGGTGAATATCTGTGCATCAGACGTGAATTACGAGAGATTCCGATAGCACGTTACAGACCAAGTAAGAACATTTTCCAGTATATGTTAAAAATGAAAACGTAAATGAATGGTATCTTGAAATTTTATCATTTAATGACGTTTGTTGTGTGTTCTAATTCATTTTTATATTGACTTTCTGGCTTGTTTTTTATCCTAGTAAAAAAGTTTATCCCGGAGCCAGCCACTCTTGTTTTAGGCAAGCATAGAACTTCGTTTTGTGTTTGTGTCATGCTGCCTGTGCTTATTTCTATTCTCTGTTGAGTACTCAGTTTTGGAATTTAAATTGTGTATTATGTTCTTTGCTGTTTATGCTGAAATGTTGATGTTGCTATTTCTGATGGAATTGGATGGAATCCTGGGATATAAAAACAGTATATAGAAAAATGAATGCAAGTTTCAGTTAATACAGGAGTTTAATTATTGATGTATTTAGATTTTTCTTGGATTTTAATTATTGATGTATTTAGATTTTTCTTGGATTACTTTTTGTTTGGGTTTCTGTTTTGAGTTTATATTCATAGGAGATCATGTGCATGCTAAACAGTATAATGGGTTGCACGGGCATTTCTCTAGATTAGAATTTATAACCATGCTAATTAATTGCAGATTTCTATATCTATTTTTCTCTTAAAAATTGATATTTCTATAATCTCAGCTGAATAATTAGATGATCACCATGCAGGTGTTTAAATGACAAGGATAGCTCTACAGCCAGAACTAGTTTTCTTGTAGGATTTTACGATTAGTTCTTACACTGTTTTGGCGGAGTTCCTGTACTGCTATTTAAATAACATATCTACTCGACAACAGAGAAGAATTGTTTAAATCTGTAGATTATATTTCTTTGCCTGTGGCAGCGTGGCTGCAATGGAGAGAAAATAGGTTCAAGATGGTTCTCAAACGTGCGAAGACGGAGCACATCGGTTTGGTTATTTGCTGTCATAGGAAACTCTTAAATGTAATGTACAATTGTAGGTGGTCTTGAGAAAGGTGATGCATTACTTTCCATATCATTTCTTATGGTGGAAAAAAGTGTTGTGTAGTTGATTAGGTTTCTATATTTTGATATGACCAATGTTGTGTTTTCAGAAATGTGAATGAATGTGAACTTTTTGTCATTTGTGTTGAGATAATATTTTACAATTTTGTTAAGAAACATTGGTTACAGATTGCTTAATTTTCAAAACTCCGTTCGAGCTGTGGAAACAATCTCTTTGAATAAAATCAAGGATAAGGCTACATTGAATCTTCCCTGTTGGGCCATCCATTTATATATTTTTGAGGTTGAATTTTGGTGTAACGGTAAGATTATTCCATTATGACTTAGAGGTCACAGGTTCAATCTTCTTCACTCATTTTGCCTTTGCCAGAGGTATTTCTCAAACTGCCTTAGGTTCATGGTTCTTGGTTTCCTGTTTTGGCCATTTGTAGCTCTTTTATTGGATTATATTCTGTATCATTTCTATGGCTCCTCCTTTCTCTCATTTGCTTTATTTGCTTTCATCGAAGGCATAATATGAGAGATGTGTCTTTTCTACGTGTGAAGCAAACTACTGCTAAAATGCTTCTGGTCTTATAAATGTGTAGCATTAAGCTTTCAAGTCAATAGACCGTCTCTCACATTGACAAATAGGATGGTCCAATGCTCTGGGGAGGAGACAAATAAAAAAGAAAATTTCTTCACTATATTGAATTCTTTGCAGTTGAGTTACATTCATGCCAACAATTCTTCTCTTGCAAACAATATAAAATTGACAATTTGAAGATACAATTGGTAACTTTCAAAATCTCTTCTTAGAAAAGCAAGAACTCTGCTCACTACTGACATTCTTCCTAGACTGCCAATATTTGGATTTGTTTGTGCTCGCTGCAGCTCTGAAAAATTCATGGTTGTGCCTTCCATGAAGCTGAAATGTCTGCTATGGCTTCTCCGACTGTGAGATAAAGTCCATTTAGTCTGAAGGACTCCAGGACTTTCGACTGATGCAGCTTTTCCGTCACACTTCCAACAGGATTTGCCAACACAAGCTGAATAGACAACACCGAAGGTTAGTTAAATTACTGTTTTAATGAATGTCACCGAGAATGTATTGTTATGAATGTAATTTGATTTGCAGATTCTTACGTGCAGTGATTGTTTCTCCAGAATCTTTCTGAGTTCACACACCATGTCAATACCACTTGTGTCAATGGCTGTTACAGCTGAGATTCAAAGAGGATATGTGTAAGACAATTGGACTTCTAATTGGAAACAAATTCACAAGCTTGGGGATCAGTTTTCTGAATCGCATACCAGTCATGTCCAGGATTATGCATTTTAGTGTACTCTCATTGTTTGCTTGTATCCATTCTTCCTCCTCCCGAATCCATCGTAAAATCCTGCAATAAGACAGTATAGAGAGTTCAGCCTGCCTGGTGTGAATTGCATGATCTAGAACTATGAACCCATGTTATGTTGATGGAGTCTGATAGTGCATGCCTATTGGGAAATATTATGAGATTTGTGAGATTTAGATTATAGAATGGAGGGACGAACTAGGATTTTATGTAATATTCAGAATCTATATTCTTTCTTTTAACATAATGAAAACACAACAATCCGTTTAGATGTAATCCGATTTTAGACGAACCAAATAAATCTTGTATTCATGTGTGATTGTTTATTGTCTTTCTTATATATTGCTTTAGTATAGTGTCATAACAACTCCGACATTTGGTAAATTCAGTGAACTAACCTTTCTTGTAGGTAAGTTGAATTTGCGAAGTAAATGGGAGACTCGACAGCAAGAATGAGAAATGAAGAGACTCTTAAAGCTTCTCTGTAACGGTTGAGGCTTTGATATATATGAGTTCCGCGTATGTTACCCAAGATCACAGTGTTTGGCCTGGTGACATGCAAGAGAATCTTGAACATGGAAACTCCAACCTGAATTTTCCAGCAAAGTGATCAGTAAAGATTATGCAGAACTAGGGAAGGAAAATAGTTTCAAGAAGCTGGGAAACTTACAGCAATGGAAAGACCGAGGGGGACAGAAATGAAAAGTACGCCGAAGAATGAACATGAGCAAGCAAGGAAATCAAGCTTGTCAACTTTCCATAACCGGAATGCAGCTTGATAATCAATAAGTCCAATCACTGCAGTGATGATGATGGCTGCTAAGATGACATTGGGGGTGTAATAAAACAGTGGCATGAGAAACAGTAGAGTCACTAGCACTGCCGAGGCCATTACTATGTTAGAAACTGCTGTTTGTGCTCCGGCATTGAAGTTCACAGCAGATCTCGAAAATGAACCTGAAAGATTGGTCGAAAAAAGAGAGACAATTTTAGAAAATTCTGAGTAGCATGCATAGTGCTAATAAAGTTGGAAATGATGAAAAGGAAAGTGGTTCATTACCTGTGGTAACAAAGCATGAGGTACATGAACCAGCCATGTTCATGAAACCAATCGCCATCATTTCTTTGTTGCCGTCAACTTGGTAATTCTTTAGAGCAGCAAATGTCCTTCCCACTGCAATTCCTTCCTGTAATTAAGAAAAAGAAGATAGATATAAATTTATGTTTCATAAATTTATGAATCATAGCCAGATATTTCGAACATGATAACTAAGTCAAATGGCCAAGTACAAATGGTAAGTTTCAGTTGGCATAATGTTCTTTACTAGGCATGTTCTTGATAATACTCTTTCGGTGTGTTTATGAGAATGGAGAAATGAAAATCATTTTCATTAATGTTATTTACAATGAGTATGAGAGTAGGGCCCAAATATTTGGGAGTGTGAAATGAAAGTCTCATTCCCACTATCCCGATGAGAATTAGATTCTCATTTTCATTATTGATAAGAAATTACAATATCATCTATAAGGTAATTAACTAATATTAATTTATAAATAATAAATAAAATGTATTAATAATTAATCAATAAAATATTATTTAATATTTTAATAAAATAATAATTTATTAAAAGAATAAATTAATATTTAGTAATTTAGTACATTAATAATAAATTAATAAACTCATACTTAATTAATACTTAATTTATAAATAATAATAAAATAATATTTAATATTTTAATAAAAGAATAATTTAATATTTAGTAATTTAATATATTAATAATTAATTAATAAAGTAATAATTAATTTATACTTAAATAATAAATGATTAATAAAATTAATCAATATTTAATAATAAAATGATATTTAATATGTTAATAAAAGAATAATTTAATATTTAGTAATTTAATACATTAAAAATTAATACATAATTAATATATAATTATAATTAAGGGTATTTTTGTAATTTTTAACAATTCATTCCGATTACTAGATAAAGTAAATACATCAATGGTAATACTACTTCATTCCGATTTCGATTCCTACAGTTAAGTAAACAACTTATTTACCATTCTCCTTCCAGCCCATTTTGATTCCATTTTATTCTGATTTCATCTCATTCTGATTACGAGTACGTAAAGTGCACCATTAAGGTGATGTAATCTTTTTTTTTTTTTTAGGGAGAGGTTGTTTTCAGGGTTTAAATCTGTTACCAAGCGATCGCAAGTTAACACTTGACTATCGCACTAAGCAAGTTTTAGGTGCCTTGGCCTAGTAGATGAATAAGATTGGCTAATTTATTGATGTAAATCTGAAAAAATGCAACATAACCAGGAACCATAAACTATAAATTTACCTAATAATAACTTTTACTGCTACAGTTTTGTTAACTTACAGTGAGTGATAGGATCCCTGTAACAAGGCCTGTTTTGAGAGCGACGGCAAGAAAAGGGCCATTAAAGTATAACATGTTTGATGAAGGTGGATTCAAACCCTTTGGCAAGTGGCCAATCTGTAGATGAAAACAAGTTCAAAATTATTGAAAATGCTACAACAAAGAATTTTCTTAAGTCTACATTGCATAGGCAAGGATTTTTCCGGACTCTCGTTATAGCGGGAGTCTTGTAAAAGTAAAAGTAAAAGTAGATAAGTATATATTCGGTTCTTACCATTGAGATGCCTTGTGCCTTTGATTTGAGACAGAAGACTATTAGAGTTGAAAGTATAACTGATGTCAATGGGGCAGCTGCTGACACCCAGAAAAGCTTTGGTTTTCTCATGCTCTGTGTCAAAATTCATCAGAAATTAAAGACTTTATTAACTAAGGAACAAGGATTTTACATTTTCAGTGATTATTTTTACAAGCAAAAAAACAAGTACTTACAATTTGCCTTGTTGTCAACAGAAATACTAGGAAGCCTAAACCCATTACTACGGTTTTCCAGGACCACTGCAAATCAATTTTAAAAATTTTATCATTAGAACTTGATCGTAACTAAAAAGGTCATATCGAGTGCACAAATTACCTCTGTTTTTTTTTTTTCCAAAGAGATTATTTTCGGGATTCGAACCCAAAAGTAAACGGATAACAAATTAGTACCGATGGTTACTATTGTAACAAAATTTTAAACTTTATCTAATTGTGACTTTAAAAGGTGAGTTCCTTGAATTAGTAGACATTCTACCATGACAATACAGAGGTGGTCCTACGGATAGTCGACACATGCGGTTGGTTGGAACCTAAAATTTGACCTAAAATTAAGGCCTCATAATCTAAAAAATTTTAATTTTTAAATATATAATATGAGTTTTGTAATTTTTTTTATCATTTACGGTAGGGATTCATTTTATAAACTCGAGGCCGCCCCTAAAAAGTGCTTTACTAGTAAAAAGCATAATGCTGGCTCATAGTGAAGCTACTAACCTCATCTCTCTGATGGAAAACAGAGGACATAACAGGAATAAATTGCATCTTGCTAGTGAAGTGAACGATTCCAAGCAATCCTTTAAGCTGTTGCAATGATACAATAACTGCTGCCCCAGCCATGAACCCAACAAAGTGTAGCCTTTGATAGAAAATCGATTATAAAGCCTAGCCTGTAAACCATTTTTCTAAAATCAATTTTACCATAAAAATGGAGAAACAAGAATCCAAAATGAACAAGTTAACACCTGAGTAGGCCTAAAGAAGCCTGAAATATGCCAGCAAAGAAAGTGGCAGTGAAGGCCAATTGGAGATAAAGAATTGGATCTTGGCTGTAAGAAACAGCTTCTCCTAGCATTGATCCCATAACCAAAGAAGCTATGGACACTGGACCAACGCCGAGATGCCTAGAACTTCCCAGAATAGAGTAAATCAATGGAGGGACAAAGCTTGAATCTGCAAGTAATCCAAATAGTTGATCAATATATTTGTAAATCCATGATACAGTAAGTCCAGTAACTGAAGAGTGCTGACAAGGAATTGTACTAACAGAGGCCAACAATAGGTGGCAAATTTGCAAGCTTTGCATAGCTGATTCCCTGCAGTACACAGAAACCATATCAGATTACCAAAATACAAAATAAAATTATAAAAACATTGTGTTGTAGAATAAATGACATTCGTAGCTTTAGAGAGTCATAACTTAGGCTACATGTATTCGTTTTCGGCTAATAATATACTGATTCGAAACAATAAAAAAAATAATAATATGGTGCTGAGCAGCTAGCTATGCCGGTTTCGCAGCGGATCATCCCAAATTCTTCTTTTACGTTTTTCCACTTCGTCAGTATGTATAAGTATGCATCATATATGTATGTATGCATGCATGTGTTTGTTTTTTGTGTTACCTGAGGGATTGCAAGGCTAGCAATGGTGAGACCGGAGATGATATCAGATTTAAAGAGCTTGAGATTGTAGTCAGGGCCCCACTGACAAATGGGGAACAAGAATTGAACAGCCAGGATGAGTTTCTTGCACCATTGTTGGTTCTTGAATCTGTGAAGAGGGTCATCAGGGAAGAAGATTTCAGAGAGCCTGTGCTTTAGTTTTTGGAGAGTTGTTTTCTTGGGTGGCAAACAAACACTGTGTATTTCCATTGGCGGGTTTATTGTACTTATTATCGACTCAGTTGGTGAGATTCTAATGGAGGTTTCATGGCTTGACAAATCTTCAACTCTGTTTGAGTTTACACCCATTTTCCTGGGAAACAAACAAGAACAAGAAAGAATCTGACTTAGAATTTATGAATGGAGGGAGTTGATATATATTTTGTTTTGAAGAAACAAGTTAGCATTGGCTTGCAATTTATAGAGAGAGGCACTAGGAGGAACATTTGTCCGGTGGTAGTTACTGGGCAGTTGCTTGCTGCCAGTTGATAGACAAGGGCAAAATGGCCATTTCCTTTGTGTGGTTAATTTTCTTGATTAATTTGATTCCGTAATTATTCAGAGGAATATAAGGTGATTAATTTATGATTGTAAAAGTGTTTTAAGGTGTTGTTTTAGATGATTTTAAAGTTCTTACTAAATAAGGATGTCAAAAAAGTTCGGGCCGGTAAAAAAACTCGGACCGAGTTTCTTATAGGCAGGTCCAACTCGAGCCCTGATTCATGTCCGGGCCCGAGCCGGGCTTGCTTCAAAAAACCCAGGCCCGAACTTAAGAAATAAAAAAAAAAACAAAAAACTTCCTAATTATTAATCCCAAAATCCTATTCACACTCCCGTTCAGTTCTCTGGTCAGGGGGAAAAATCAAACTTCCTAATTTGGATGTTTTAGTCTTGTTAATTTATGGATCATTATCAATGTGCAGTGGTAATAATTAATATTATTGGTGTTTGGTTAACAATTACAAGTAAATTAAAAAAAAGGGCTTACAAAAAGTCCGAATCGGACCGCGTTGTATTAAGGAAACAAAATCAAATTCCTAGGAAAGAATCACTCATTATATGTAAAGCAATTAATCATTGATTGATTGTTATATGTAGTTTCCTAGAATAGCTTAGGTTCTGTGATATATAAATAATGTACTTCATCTTTGTAAAGATACACACAAAAATATAATAAACAAAAGTTGTCAATATTACTTCTCTGTTTTTACATGGTATCAGTGACTTATACCTGGCATTCCTCTTGATCCAGCACACGCTTCCGCATCTTCCCTCAACTTCCTTTCCCCCATTTTCCAACCCACACCATGGCAGATCACGGCACCAGTAACACAGATTTGCCACCCTCCAAAGCTACCATAGAAGCCTCCGACCCCTACTCTTTAAACAACTCAGACCACCCAGGTATTGTCCTCGTTTCCAAGTCTCTTGACGGAGACAACTACAACACATGGAGCTGGGCCATGCGCATCAGTTTGAGCGCTAAGAACAAACTCGGTTTTGTCACCGGTTCCATCAAACCACCTCCTTCGACAAATGACAACTTTCCAACTTGGCAGCGCTGTAACGACATGGTGATGTCCTGGATTTTGAATTCCATTCATCCGGATATTGCTAGCAGCGTGATCTATGCTGAGACTGCAGTGGCGGTCTGGACGGATCTGCAAGCGTGTTTCTCTCAGGGCAATGATTCCTGCATTTATCAAATCCAACGAGACATCGTGGAACATAGGCAGGAGCAACAATCTGTTTCGGTCTACTACACCAAGCTTAAATCCTTTTGGGATGAACTTTCATCCTATCATGAGACTCCATCTTGTTCATGTGGCTGGTTGGGACAACTCACCAACTGGTATGAGAAAGAAAAAGTTATGCAATTCCTCATGGGACTAAATGATACTTATAATGCTATTCGTGGCCAAATCTTATTGATGCAACCCCCTCCTTGATACTCGTCGAGTCTATTCTCTCATCCTCCAGCATGAAAAACAGGTTGAAGTTTCCCTCCGGCATGGGCATCTGAATCATCACGCCATGCTTGCCGCTCCCCACTCACACATGTCCCCAACTCGCTCGGCACCCAAGCAACAGAAGCCGCTCCACTGCTCCCATTGTGATCGTGATCATCACACCATTGATAAGTGTTATTATCTTCATGGTTTTCCAGTTGGCCACAAACTTCATGGCAAAAATGTGAAGCCTCCAAAACAGCGCCCCTCTCATGCCCACCATGTCCACATGGACTCCAATCACGCCACAGAAATAGGCACACATGATCCTCCATCAAACAATGGTCCACAACTTACAACTGCAGACTATAACAAACTCATGGCCATCCTTCGTCAGCATGATGGTAACCCACAGCCCCTTGCAAATGCAATAGGTATCAAAACTTCGTCCTCTCCAATTCCTCCACCCTCTCATTTATAGATCATTGATAGTGGCGCAACGGACCATGTCACTTCCTCAGCTACTTTGTTAAACTCCAAAAGTTTTCCCATGACACCCACCATTAATCTACCAAATGGTTCACAGACCTGTATTGAGTCTGTTGGTTCCTTAAGTGTCATACCTCACATTACTCTTGATGAAGTCCTCAAAATTCCACAGTTTTAGGTTAATTTACTATCTGTTAGTAAACTCACAAAAGCTTTAAACTGTATCATCACATTTTTTTTTCTGATTATTGTGTTGTGCAGGACGCTGCTATGAGGAAGACGATTGGCCGGGGCAAGCAACATAACGGCCTATACTACCTCACCCAAGACCAGAACCCAACTTTGGCTTACACCATCCGCAAACACTCCAACTTATGGCACCAACGCCTTGGGCATCCCTCATCTGGTCCTATTCAAGTTCTCACTAAAATTCATCCAGCAATTTATTTTGATTCTAAGCATGTTTGTGACATTTGTCCTTTAGCCAAAAAAACTCGTTTATCGTTTTCATCTAGTTTAATTTCGTCTCAAGCACATTTTGACTTAATACATTGTGATATTTAGGGACCACATCACATAACATCTCATTTTGGGGCTCGTTATTTCTGAACTATTGTTGATGATTTTACACGATATACTTGGATACATCTCTTGAGTTTTAAATCTGAAACACAAGGGATATTACAGTCTTTTATTTCTTGGGTGGAAACACAATTCAATCATACAGTCAAGACTGTTCAATCTGACAATGGCACTGAATTCGTCTCTCTAAAATCTTACTTCACCTCAAAATGCATCAATTTCCAGCATTCATGTCCTTCCACTCCCCAAAAAAATGGAGTGGTCGAGAGAAAACACTGCCATCTTTTAAATGTGGGAAGGGCTATTCGCTTTCAAGCAAACTTACCATTAACATTTTGGGGAGAAAGTATTCAAACAGCTTGTTATCTCATCAACCGCCTGCCCACACCTCTTCTCTCCCACCGGTCACCATACAACTTCTCTACAACCGGTTGCCCACTTATACCCATCTACACATTTTTGGGTGTCTTTGCTATGCTACCACTCTCCTACCCACACATAAATTCGATCAACGAGCTCATCGTTGCATATTTGTTGGTTATCCCATCAGTAAAAAATGATATAGACTTTATGATCTTACAAATAATAAATTCTTCTCTTCTCGCGATGTTGTATTCCATGAGAACCTATTCCCATTTCACAATAATCCTCAAGAGGACCAACATGACTTGTTTGTTTTTCCCTTACCGAACACCTCTGCTGACCTAATCCCCACATAACTGTCCTTCGATAGTCGCCCTTTATCTCCGATCACCTCTCCATCTTCAGTGCTTGACTCCACCGCTCCCCTCACTGACCAAGCCCCTGTCCCTTCACACCCTCCGCCACTCGTTCTTCTAATCGCATTACACGACCCAATACCAAACTCCGCGACTTCCACCTTTACCATACCGCCACGGTTGCTCCCGGCTCGTCTTCTTCTTCGTCAGGTACGCGTCACCCTTTCCACCGATATCTTTCTTATGCTCAACTCTCACATTCTTTTTGGAATTTTATTTGTACTATCACTACATTAGTAGAACCTACCACTTATAAACATGCGGCTCTGGACCTCAAATGGAAAGAAACAATGGCTGCGGAATTATGCGCCCTTGAGCACAACAATACTTGGACACTCACTACTATCCCTTCCGGTCATCATCCAATTGGTTGTAAATGGGTGTACAAGATCAAACACAACTCAGATGGTACTGTTGAACGATACAAAGCTCGGTTGGTGGCAAAAGGGATTCACTCAACGTGCAGGGATAGACTATAAGGAGACATTTGCCCCTGTCGCAAAATTAACTACAGTTCGTTGTTTACTTGCTGTAGCTGCTGTCCGCCATTGGTCCCTCCATCAAATGGATGTTCAGAACATGTTTCTCCATGGCGATTTGCTCGAAGAAGTATATATGCACCTGCCACCCGGGTTTCGCCGACAGGGGAGCCACACATGGTTTGTCGACTCAACAAGTCACTTTATGGACTAAAGCAAGCCTCACGTAGCTGGTTTCAGAAATTTTCCACTGCCATTCAACAGGAAGGTTTCCATCAATCTAAAGCCGACTATTCCCTTTTTACCAAAACATCTGGTAATTCTTTTACAGCAGTACTTATATATGTAGATGACATGATCATAACTGGGAATGACGAAAATGCAATTGCCGCTCTTAAAAAGACTCTCCACATACAATTTCGCATCAAGGACCTTGGCCACTTACGCTATTTTCTTGGTATTGAAGTTGCTCGATCTACTGACGGTATTTCAATAAATTTAAGCTTTTGAGTCATTTAACAAATTTGGTTTTAGGATGATTGATCTATTAAAATTCTCTCAAGTTACTTCCAAAAAATAAAAATAAAATGCTAGTGCTTCCTTAGTAGGATTGGAGCCACTAACATTATTGTCCATCAATTTTGACCATTTGATTGCAAAGGGTCCATATTTTGAGCTAAGATATACCCAGAAATACTTTTTCTTTGATTTTGTCTTGATCCTTGATGTATTATGTGGAGAAAATTTCATTAAGCAAAATTATCTTATAAATTTAAAAAACAAGAAAAATAGAAAAATTCCCCTAATATTTAGTGAAATTAAGTGTAATGTTCTTTGATGAAAACTAAGAGAAACACCTTCCCCCACCCTACATGAGATTTTGCTATAAATATTTTAGTTCTTAATGTAAAACATAAGATAATGATGGAAATCGAGACATCCTATCCCGAACCGGTACCGTCTCATTCCATCTCAATTGTGATTCAATACGATTTTTTAGTCTCGCATCCCAACCGATTTTTTGAATTCTTAATGTAAAACATGAGACAGCGATGAAAATCAAGACATCCTATCCCGAACCGGTCTCGTCCCATTCCATCCTGATTGTGATTCGAGATGATTTCTTCATCTCACATTCCAACTGATTTTATGAATCGAGATGAAAAATAATCTTGAATTTCGAATCTAATGGTTATAAATCCCAAATCCTGATCAAGATTCTGGATTTATTAAGCTAAAGAGGATTTCGCTTAATTTTTATTTTTTGGAAGTAACTTGAGAGCATTTTAATAGATCAAATCATCCTAAAACCAAATTTGTTAAATAATTTCATTGACTCAAAAGCTTAAATTTATTGTTAAGGGTCCAATAATAATACTAACATACATTTTAATAGACCCCTCATTTATAAATGGATTGAGAAACAAGAGCTTGAAAATGAGTCAAGAAATTAGAATAGTTTACACAGGGAGAATAAAACACGAGACTTAGTTCTAATACAATGTAAAAAAAAAAGTTCGTAAAAAATAAGTGCCTTTAAATATAGAAATAATATGAATAAATAATACAAAACTAATAATGGAAACTATACCAATATGTAACCTAGATTATTAGTTAACAAAATTTAATTACTTTTTGAACCACTTATTGCTAAAAATATTTACCCCTAAATGGGATAAGATGTTAAGCTAATTTGACAGGCGCAACATCATAACAGATTCTTACAATCAAACTAAATTGGCTTCTAATACCATGAAGGGTAATGAGTAATTAAATAAATGAATTATTCCATTGCATGCGTATGTCTCTCTCTCTCTCTCTCTCTCTCTCTCTCTCTCTATATATATATATATATTATATATATATATATATATATATATACTAGTTTTTGCCCGTGCCTACGGAACGGTGTTACAGTATTTGGCCCGTGCCTACGGCACGGTGTTACAGTATTTGCTCGTGCATACGGCACGGTGTTACAGAATTAAATGATTTTATTTTTTAATTAAATGATGCACGTGCCTACGGCACGGTGTTATAGTATTTGCCCGTGCCTACGGCACGGTGTTACAGAATTAAATGATTTTATTTTTTAATTAAATGATTTTATTTTAACTTTCTATTTTTTAATTTGAAAATTTTTTACCCTTTCCATCAATCAATTCACTCTATTTCCTCCAATTACCAATGAAATGATCTGGGCCGTCAATTAAGCCAAATAAAGAGAGCCGTTGGATACACTCTCTTTCCTCCAACACTATTCTCCTTTATTATATAGATACTAGTTTTTGCCCGTGCCTATGGCACGGTGTTACAGTATTTTGCCCGTGTCTATGGCACGGTGTTACAGTATTTGCTCGTGCCTACGGCACGGTGTTACAGAATTAAATGATTTTATTTTTTAATTAAATGATGCCCGTGCCTACGGCACGGTGTTACAATATTTGGCCGTGCCTACGACACGATATTACAGTATTTGCCCGTGCCTACGGCACGGTGTTACAGAATTAAATGATTTTATTTTAACTTTCTATTTTTTAATTTGAAAATTTTTGATATTTTCCATCAATCAATTCACTCTCTTTCCTCCAATTACCAATGAAATGATCTAGACCGTCAATTAAGCCACATAAAAAGAGCCGTTTGATACACTCTCTTTCCTCCAACACCATTCTCCTTGTGCTTCCTTAGTAGGATTGGAGCCACTAACATTATTGTCCATCAATTTTGACCATTTGATTGCAAAGGGTCCATATTTTAAGCTAAGATATACCCAGAAATACTTTTTCTTTGATTTTGTCTTGATCCTTGATGTATTATGTGGAGAAAATTTCATTAAGCAAAATTATCTTATAAATTTGAAAAACAAGAAAAATAGAAAAATTCCCCTAATATTTAGTGAAATTAAGTGCAATGTTCTTTGATGTTTTAAAGCTAAGAGAAACACCTTCCCCCACCCAGATTTTGCTATAAATATTTTAGTTCTTAATGTAAAATAAGATAATGATGGAAATCGAGACATCCTATCCCGAACCGGTACCGTCTCATTCCATCTCAATTGTGATTCAATACGATTTTTTAGTCTTGCATCCCAACCGATTTTTTGAATTCTTAATGTAAACATGAGACAGAGATGAAAATCAAGTCATCCTATCATGAACCAGTCTCGTCCCATTCCATCCTGATTGTGATTCGAGATGATTTCTTCATCTCACATTCCAACTGATTTTTTGAATTGAGATGAAAAATAATCTTGAATTTCAAATCTAATGGTTATAAATCCCAAATCCTGATCAAGATTCTGGATTTATTAAGCTAAAGAGGATTTCGTTTAATTTCAACAAATATTAGAAAGTCGTTGATTTTCCTTTTAAAAATTGATGTTATGTTCTGTAAGAAAAACTTGTCACATAACCCCAAGTAGTTGTTTAAGTGGTAATGGCCTTGAGCTTGAGTAGTTTACTCCCTCTCAGGTTCAAGATTCGAATCCCACTAGATGCATCTCCTTGAGGCCATGTCTCATGGTTTAAAAAGCCAATGACTTATCCTGATTTGTATTGAGAAACTTCTGAGAACACGGGACACATGTTTTAGGAATTAGTCAAGGTACGCATAAATTGGTCAAAAAAAAAAAAAAAAAAATTGTCACATATTACTCATCAATTGATCATACCCAAACATGGGATCTACCATTAAACTTATGCCATTTGCTTGACAATTAGGTATGTATTTTTAATACCCAAAAGTGAATACCACATGGCTGCTTTGCGGAAAGTGCTTAATTTAAAAGTTTTTTTTTTTTTTTACCTATCCTTAGTCGAGTTTAGAAAAATTCATCATTAAATTAAACTATTATTTATTAATATTCTTTAAAACCGAACTCATTTATCAATCCTAGTCAATAAATAAGTTTTTATAGGTTTCAACCGAGAATGATAATATTGAATAGTAGAACTTTTAGTAAAGTGTATTATTCACTTTACGCAACTTTGACTGAAGTCTCGATACGTATGGTAACCTAAAATTTTATTTTTTAGTTTTTTATCTAAAAAAATAATGGTAGGTCAAGTGTAAATTGGTTTTTTAGCTCCCCACCTCTACTAAGATTTTAACTAAGGTGGTCAATTAAAGAAATTTATTTGAAAATCATCCAGTTAAATCGTTTTGGGCATTTATGAAATTTTAATTGGTTCACTTATTGGTACTTAAAAATCGTAACTGATTGATGAAGATGTGTTTTTTTGCGTCCTTCGGATTTATGAGGTCGATTATCCATTTTGGGTACTTGATGGAGGTGCTCAAGGTTATTCTTTGAATGGCCCCGCATGACTTTATCTCCGTAGGGAATCTTATCCACATGGGAGTAGTTGTCGGCACTCACTATTCTCATCTTTGTGATCCGGAGATTGAACATGGAATATTGAGTATAACATGCTCTGGTGGGATTAGAACTTAGGACTTCAAAGTCTGTATAAGGTTCTTAAGCACATTTTCGGTACCATCAGGATAATTTGACTTGGCTTGATAGTACCGCATGATAACTTATAACCTATATAAGGATGAGGCCTTTGATTCAAGTCATCATAAATGAAAAGACATACACGATTTATAGAAAAATGGATATGATTCCATGAGTACCTAGATTTCAATTGTGCATACCCAATAACCACTTTCAAGTGGGTGAGCCCTCTACGGGGATAAAGGTGTGCGAGACCGTTCGGAAAGCAGGCCTGAGCACCTCTGTTAAGTATCCAAAGCAGATAATTAACCTCATAGATCCGAGAGGCGCAAAAAACGAACATTATCACTCCAAACCTATGATCAAGTATTGATTTGAAAAATGTTGAGAACCTATTATATAAAAATAAATAAATAAAATGATATACCTTTCTATATTTTTTGCATTAAACTTGGATTTTGATCAAGAGAATTCTTGTAAGACTTCACTGACTAATTTTAACCTTGCTTGTTGCCCTCAATGTGTAATTGAGTTGATTTTCAAACATCTTAACAAAACTTATTATCTGAATTTGAGTTTTGGGAAATAGATGTTAAAAATATATTTGAACTTGTCTACCCATTAAAAAAAATATTTATATAGGGCACCTAATTTGTTTGGTTATTAAATGAAAGATGCTATATATTTATTTATAATATGAAAACCTCAAGGGAATTATCTGATAATATCCTTCTCCACTAGAAAACTTGGGAAAATTGTTGCCAATGTATCATTTTTTTTTTAATTTTTTTATATATCATTATTCAACAAAATCAGATTCCTCTATAACCATGTTTCAATATCTGCCACGTCCTCAAGATTATGCTAAAACCTGACAAGCATATTGGCATTCCAATAGGATGGTACTGGTTGGGATATCTGATTAAATAACCATATATCCAAAATTGAATTTGAAACCCTAATTCAATATATGATATCTATCTGTAATAGAAAAAAAAATTGTGATGTCCTTATTCGAAATAGACAGAAAATTCAAAATTCGAATATCCGATACTTACTAAAATAATTGAAAATTTTAAAATAAATTTAAAATATGTTAATAGATATTAGATATATGATATTTGAAAAATAAAATAATTAATTATGAGAAAAATTTATTTTTTTGTTGCTCTTGTTGTTATTATTATCATTAACTTATTTTAGTTATAATATTATTTTTGATCAGATATGCGATATCTAAAATACTAAAAATCATAATCGACTAATATCTATTTGGGATCCCTAATTTTAAAATCTTAAACTAACCACTATCCATTAAATTTATTTTTTTTGGTATGATAATATTGGTTATCTAAAATATTCAATCAAATGGAATCTAAAACCAACCTATGTTTATTAATTATTATTTAAAAAGAAAGTGGAATAGTTCTTATCAAATCCTATCAATATCTTCAATCCTGTACATACATCACATGAGAATCCCAGACAGTCAAAAGTTTCTGTGAAATCTGACTTGATTTGCTTCACAAGATATCACCAACCATGACCACCAATTTTTACATGCATGCACTGAGAGAGAATAATATATAACACAGAAATGATGGAATATAAACTATTCTGATATAATAACATTCCAACGAATGACATAATATATTCTCTTGTTTTAGGTTAAAAAATACAAGACAGTTTGTGTATAGATATATATGAGTCATTTTCTGATGGGATGTCTCCACATATTTTTCGTGCTGATATACAGTAAAATATTAATATTTTGCATGTAAATTTTTTTAAAATGAATTTACACGATAAAATATTAGTATCATGTCTTGTATTCGCACGAAAAATACATGCGAAAATATATATATATATATATAATATATATATATATTTATATGTGTCCTTACGCGGCGAGAGGTAAGGTGTTTTTAGCTTGCTCCTTGCAGGAATTGCAGAGGCCGTAAAAAGTTCAAACAAATTGCCTAGTATATATATATATATATATTTATATGTGTCCTTATATATATATATATATATATATATATATATATATATATATATATATATATATTATATATATATTTATATGTGTCCTTACGCGGCGAAAGGTAAGGTGTTTTTAGCTTTCCTTGCAGGAATTGTAGAGGCCGTAAAAAGTTCAAACAAATTGCCTAGCAAGCATATTTTATAAAGGGGAATCACATTTTGGTCCCTTTTATAAATTATCACTACAAGAAAATGGATTTTTAGCGTCCAATACTTTAGTGTCGAATTAAATTTCGACGCTAAAAGTGATTATTAGCGTCGAAATTAATATTCGACGCCAAATATCAAGATTTTAGCCACGAACATCATGTTCGACGCCAAATGTAATACTTTTATCGTCGAATACGATTTTCGACGCTAAAGTTTTTTAACTAATTCAATAATCTTTGGCGTCGACAGGAATTGCGACGCTAAATTTTATACTTTTAGCGTCGAAAAAAGTATTCGACGTCGAAAACTTGACATTTAGCGTCGATAAGTTGCGTCACTAAAGGTTTATGACGATACCACTGACAATCCAGTAATCTTTAGCGTCCAAATATAATTTCGACGCTAAAAATCAGACATTTAGCGTCGACATAGGAGATTCGACGCTAAAAATCAGACATTTAGTTGTCGCAATTGGTTTTCAAGAACCAGACAGCTTACAACGTCGACCTTGGCACTCGTAAGAAGCTAACGTCATCTGCACGCACTACTGTTTATTCGGACAATGACTCATGTCTTCGAGGACCAGTTAGCCACCACCCAAGACCGGCTAGCCACCACCCAAGACCAGCTATCCACCACCCAAGACGAGCTGAAGAAGACTAAGGAGGAGCTACAACAGGTCAAGGTGGACCACGATAAGAAGTTGGAGCAGTTCGACCAGCAGATACAGGCTTTTCGGGAGATGTTGGAGGCCTCACTCGGTCAGGGTGCATTGGGCTCGAGCGCCCCCATCACAGTAACAATAAATTTTATATCCATTTGTATAAACATTTTGAACAGATAATTTTAATATAATATGTATTTTTTAATAAATTTTCATTATAATAATAAAATAATTATTAGAATATTTCCTAATTGTGTTATTAATCATGAATTTTTTTTTTCAAATAATTAAAAATTTTAAAATATTAAATTAATTATTTTAGAGCAAAATTATGTAAATTATTATTAAAAAAAAAACACATTTGTAAACTATTTTCGTCGAATTATTTGACGCTAAATGTGGTTTTGGCGTCGAATATTTCGACACTAAAAGTTACAAAATCGCCGATGTAAGTATACAAATATTATATTTTAATTTACTTTAGCGTCGTTTCGTTTCGACGCTAAAAATCTACTTTTTAGCGTCGAATTATTTCGTCGCAATACATGAATTATAGCGTCGGGAATTTTTATTTAGCGTCGAAATAAATTGGACGCAAACTGACAGTTTTTAGCGTCGAATCTGTTTAATTCGACGCTAAATATCGTTCTCTTCCACATTTGGGCGTCCAATTTTTGCGTCTAATTAATTCAACACTAAGTTCCGTTTTCGTTAAACTTTTGACTTTTGGCGTCGATTATTTTCGACGCTAAAAGACATAATTCTTGTAGTGTATGAATGGAGAATCACATATTTTACTACTCTAAGTTATTGATAAATTTTTAATAATTTATTTCGTTCTTGGTATTCAAACAATCATTTTTATCCTTTAACAATGTATTTTTTCGACTATTGTTTTAACATCATGAATGAAATGAGGTATTAAAATTTAATCAAGAATCTACATGATAGAAATAAATTTTAAGAGGGAAGAAAGCGTTATTCGCCCATTATATGCTTTCATTTTGCTGTCATTTTGATTTGATGAGAGTATTCTTAAAAGTTGAAAATTATATTTGATGGGTGGGTTTTGGCCTACAGATTCACCGTGTGTGAAATTAAACAATTACTCTAATTTAAGACAGATTAAACTTAGAGTAATTATGGTATAAATCAACAAACACCCTTAAGTTTAAAACACATATAAAGAAAAAAATAAATCAACGCAACAAAATAATCAACACAAAGATTTTGTTGACGAAGTGGAAAACTCTTGAAAGAGAAAAACTACCCCGATTATAATGAGAAAAACTTACAGTGATGGTGTAGGACATATGGTAACAACTTGACCGACTCGAATACCTGTAGACTGTAATAACTCGAAAGAACTCATCGAGCACAAACCAAGCGGCCTTCTTCAGAACATCTGAAGTCTCTGAATGGATCAACCATGCGAACTCGCAACGCCAGAACTTCGACTACCAATCTTCCTCCTTGAGAACTCTGAAGGCTTAGGAAATTGGGTTAGGGTTATGTTTCTGTGTTGATGGTCAATCAATGATTAATATCACCAAGACAAATAAGATAAGGTAATCAAGAAAGTTTTTAAGACGAAAATTAAGAAGGAAGAAACTAAGTGCATGAAGGCTCTCTAGATTGTGTTTCTTCAATTGGTTAAAGTGTTTTTTAAATAGGTAGGGCAAATATAGGCATTTCATTGTGCAAAACTGGCTCAAAACGCGTCCAAAATAACTCACTTGCGCACATTCGTTTGAATGCCACAAGAAGGCATGACGAACTCTAGGGGTGAGCACCGGTTTTGGGTCTACCCGAAACTGATTGGAACCGGACCGTAAATCCGGGTTTGGAACCGGAACCGGTTGTAACCTGTCTGGTTCCGATTCCAAATATAAGGAATCGGTTATAACCGGTCCGGTCTCGGTTCCAGAATAATCGGAACCGGACCATAGAACCGGAACCGAAACCACATTTGAGAACCAGATTGGATACCCGATTTTGATTGCATATATTTCTATTTTTTTTTTTGCTCTTTCAGATTTATGAAGGCTCTTCTGTTTATGGTGGTTCTATAGCCACAAACTTATTGAGGCTATGGACAAACAATATGCAGCAATTCCACCAACCAGCTGTGCGTATTAATTAGTATTAGGATTGGAGAAGGCCATCATCCTATTCCCTAGTAGAAAATTTATCCTCCCACCCCTTCTGACACATCCACCCTTCTCAATTTATTCTCTCTCTAATTTTTTTTCCTAGAATAACTCTTCTTTTCTTTTATTTTATTTTCCAATTTTTTTCTTTTGTTTTTTTCCTTAATTTTTAGCCCTTTTAGGTTGGGGTTTTCTTTAATGAATAATTTTTTATTTCATTAATTTATTTCCTTATTTTTTAAAGTTAATTAATTATTTTTCCCTTAATTTTCCCTTAATTTTTTCTTTAATTTACTTTATTTTATTTTACTTTTTATATTATTAATTTACTTCCTTATTTTTTAAATTTAATTTTTTAATTATTTTATTTTACTTTTTTTATTGAATTCTTTTATTTTTTTATCTTAAATAATCTTTATTTTTTCTTTCATCGATTTATTTCCTCATTAACATTATTTATATATATATTCTCCTTATTTATTTAATAAATCTTATATATTTATACACATTCGTTATTTATTTTGAATTAGAGAAATTTACTTTGGTGAGAATGTTTGAAGTTATTATACTCACTTGCTATTAAGGTTCCCTCCGGTTATAGACCAAGAACGTCAAAAAATAAATTATATCAGGTCGACAGACACTTTGTTTAATTTGTTTTTCTCTGCACCTTCATTATCATAGTTTTGCTAAAAAGTAATGTTAGATAAATAAATAAATAATCAAGATAGATAAATAAATAAATATAAATCATACTATACATATATAATTTTGGGGACCGAGAAAGAGGGGTAAAAGAATAATTTTACGGCAGACAAGGAAGGGAAAAAGCTGACAGGGAGGGGTGAAGAGTAGGCCTCTTCCTAGTATTACTCTTCCTTGTCTCTCTGTGAGTTCTTAAATTTAGCATATATATATAGATGATAAAAATCAGTTCGCTACTTTACCAAGTACACGATTTATGCATTTTAATTTAACTTTCAGGAACCTCGTGAGCTGTTTAATATAACTGTTCATTTCTCTTTACTTGGGCATTTTGACATACAATCCATGATTATGTATAATATCACCATCAATAATTCACATTGAACTCAAATAATTAAACTAAATTGCATTGCGCGGCTAATCCTGTATATGTGAACAAATTTACATACGAAGATAATCTAACATAACAACAAGCTTCTCATGTGGATTAGAATCCATGACTAAGACCAGACATTATTAATCTTGCATACTCGCTTACTTGCTATTAAATGACAATGTTATATAAATAATGTAATTCGGAACCGGACCAGAACTGAATTGGAACCGAATAATAGGATACCCTATTTAATTGGGTAGATTCTGGTTCCACTTAGTTAGGAACCAATTTTTTCCGGGTAGGTTCCGGTTCCATGCGGAATCGGAACCGAAACCGGTTTTGCTCACCCTTAACGAACGCTAGCAGTTCCGCAAAACCGGTTGAATGTTCCGACAAACGCACAACGAACGCGAAACCTCTGGAAGACTTCGTTCGAACCTGTTGTGATATTTTATATCATACCGCAAGTGTACGGTGTCAAGTTTTAGTATAAATGAGTTTAGAGTGTCGAACCCACAGGGATTGCGTTAACTCGCACTAAATACTACAATTGATAATCCTAACTTTATTTAGAAAACAAATAATAAAGATTTTAATAAATAAATATAAAAATAATTATATAGGAGGAACTAATACGATAGAGATTTTAGATCCTGATTTCACCTAGTTGTCGTCTATGTATTTGTCATGTCAATTAATCATTGTTCAGTTATATTGTTTATAAGTCAAGATTCCGAAAATATCCACTCACTCTCTCGAGCATCAGTGAAAATATCATCAACTATAAACTTCGATATCTCTATAAAAATCTAATAGTTAACAACTCATTACGCTTTGTGATTCTATATTAACGACTTCAAAGGAACTTAAATATTCTCTCGAACTCTATAAAACTCATAAGTTATATTCTCCAGATCTATTCAAAATCTCATCTCTCGAGTGATAGATTCTAAACATATATCGTCATATTAAGCATTAAACTCAAAAGAATACAATAAACTTAATAAAACTTCATAACAAAATCGATAATTAAAACAAATGTTCAAGCATCAGTTACATCATTCTCCAGAATTAAGGAGTTAGTTCATGACTAAAGATAAAAATAATGATAACAAGTCATGAATATAATGGAAATCATTAGAGTTCTAAGAAAGAAACAAGAAGATAAAACCCGAATTGAATCTCTCTATCTTCGGACGTCACCGCCTTTATCTCCTCTTGTTGCTCTTCAATCCTCCTCATTGGATCTCTCTAAAATATGTGTTTGGTATTTTGTGCTGTGTATTAGCCCTATTTTTAAGTTGTGGACGAACTAATGTATTTATAATAAAGCCCTGGAGTAATTGGGTATCTTAAAATAAAACCCTAATTTTATGTGCTGGAACGCGCCTATTTACCCATGTATGTACGCAACGCCGTGGCTTGGTCAATTGGCGCCACGGCGCCAGAGTCTCGGTCTCTTGTATGAGGGACTCGTGGTTACAGCGCGATGGGTAGCGCCTTGGCGCGATCTTCATTCTGGCGTTGTGGCGCGAGTAATTGGCGCTCTAGCGCTTTGTTCACGAGTTTCTGTACGTGACATGGTTCATCTGCAAGTGCTGCGGCGCCAGGACTTGGGCACCGCAGCGCCAGTGATAATTTCTCCCTAGTTCCTGCGTTCTGTCTCCAATGCTCTCGTGCGTGTCCGATGCATCCGTATGGTCCCAAAACACGTGCAAATGTCTCAAGATCCATGTATTAATGCTCCTACAAATAAAACATAAAATAAACTATAAATGACATTAAATGGTACGAAACATAACCAAATAATAGGCTAAGAATGCCATAATAAGAGGGTATAAACCGCACTTATCAAACACCCCCAAACTTAGATTTCTAGTCCAAGCAAAAGATAAAATAAAAACTAAATATAAATAAACAAATAAAAATAACTAAATTAACTAAGCCACTTTCGTAGGGATCACAATTGCATTTAGCGTATGCAACAAGCCTTTAAACCCCTAGGCGGCCCTAGTGGACGAGTTATAGTCTCGTGAGGGCTTACAGCGACGACACCCACAAACGTCTTTCACACACCTGCAATCAAGCAAAAATATAATAATAGTAAACAAAATAATCATGATAATTATGCATAATATTGTCCTCAAAGAAATCTTATAAATGAATTTAGAGAACCTTCAAAGTACGCAATTGCCGACTCAAATCTAATTTCTTGAATAAAGTATCTAAGCCAGACTCACAATGTGTGTGTGTAAAGGTTCAGTCATATTGATCCTAAGTAAGCCAACTCAATGATTTCGTTTAAAAATTGAGATCGATGGGTCAAACCAACCTAGATATCTCAAGTATGCTCTGTAATTGCTTTATTTTGTGCTCAGTATGGTATGATTTTCTTTTCTTTTTCTTGTCTCTTTTTGCACTTTTTTTTTTCTTTTTTTTTTTCCACTCACCTACCTTTAAGGTACATTTCTCCTCATATTGGTCCTAATACTCGCCCTGGGTAGCTTCACGCTTATCGGTTATAGGTGGTTTATTTTCTTTCTTTAGAGACCTTTTTTTTATTTCTATCCATACCATACATCATAACACTAGCAAATCAAGATAGACATATAAGCAAACGGTCATTCATCGATATGTAATTTTTTTTTAACTAGTCACCTCGTCAACTACTTAAGTTTTCACTGCTAAAATCTATAATTGAGTGCTTACGAGTCAAACATAAATCAACTACTCAAGGCATCAGATAAAAGTAAATTGGGCTCTTATCGTTTCTAAAATTTCACACATATACAAACAAAATTCATTATAGGATTTATGATTTACTATCAAAGACTAAAACACGAATTTTTATTTTTTATTTTTTATTTTTATATAAGTACATAACAAGTAAACAACATGCACACACCCCCAAACTTAAAACTTGCATTGTCTTCAATGTAAGATAAAAAAATAAAGAACAAGAGTGAGGAACAACACTACCGTGCATGGAGTTTATCAGACTCTTGCTGGTTAGAATTTGGTTGAGCGGGCGTTGTGTGTTTCGTGCTACCTGCATAAATAGCATGTAAATTAATAAATAGCACACAATAAACAAGATGCAAATGCAAGAGTTGCCTCTCTGCTAGCGCTAAGTTTAACGTCTTCAGCCAGACATAGCCACCCAAATGGTCATGGTGGCTTAAATATAGTGAACCGAGTAATCTCATCTGCTTTCTTCTTTGATATCCACCGGTTCTTATGACATGAAAAAGACAGCTTGGCAGGCTGTGGCAGTTTATCCATAGATAGTCCCCCAAGATATGTAGATTGTCCCATTGTTGGAAATTCTGGACTGCACATTCAACAGAATTGGCTCGACCTCATTTTTAACCTTCCAGGGATCATCTCCAAGTGAGCAGTGACCTTTCTTTTCCTCTTTTTGCGGCGCTTTGGGAGTGGTTTCAGGTTTAGCTGTGGAGAATTTTCTTTTATGCATGGCTGCACTATGCTTGTAGGTTGCTGAAATACTGATTTGCCCTGCGTGTTTGCAACTCAATTCTCTACTATATCTACCCTGTGACATTCTGCATCACCTTGAGGACTCGACATGGTTCTGAAAGCACTGAATGTGACTTCTTTGTATTTACTGCCTAAATTCTGAGAGGTGTCTTTAATCTCTTTTCCGCTCCTAAGGGTTATGATTTGACATTGGTCTTTGGGGTTGACTTCAGTATTACTATGAAACACCTATTTATGTTGGTTGGCCATGGAAGAAACAAGCATCCCAATTTGTGCTTCTAAAGATTTCAATGTTGCCCTCATATTGCCCATATGTGTTTCAATATTATCCAGCCTTGACTCATTCTTCTCAAACCTCTCTGAAGCTGTAGATACAAATATGCTCATGAGGTCTTCTAAGGAAGGGTTCTGCTCATCTCTTAGATAGTTGAAGCCATGAGGAGTTTGCAAGATGTTCTCCATATTAGCATATGAAAAATTCGGATGATAATAATTAGGCATAAGACTGCCTCTATAGTTGTTGAAATTCCGATTGTTCATATATTGTACTTGTTCAAATACTGTCATCTGTTGGGTAAAAGCATTCCATTAGCAGAACAGCTTCAATAAACGGTTGCTCATTTGATTTGTCAATACTTCTAGATGAGTCGTGAAAGATGATACTTGAGCTATCAGTGCACCAATAGGATCTGTCATTGCTTCTTTTCCAACTCTCATCGTACGAAAGAAAGAAAATATATATATATATATATAACAATAATATATATAATAAAAAAAATAATAAAAACAAAAATAAAATAAAACTTAAGACAAAAAAAAAAATAATAATAATATAAAAAAATAAATAAAAAAAAAAAAATAAATAAAAAAATAAATAAAATCTGAATTAAAGCTAAGATTACTTGGTAATAGTATTAATATGAATTAAGCAAAT